>JABASF010000151.1:0-61791 GCA_019776145.1 Harlomillsia oculata | reverse complement strand
AGGGTCGACGATCAGCTCACTTTGGCAAGGAAGAGCGTAAGTCTTTTTCTCTACTTTACGGTCTCATTATCCGAATTGAAACTGGTAGTGAAGATTTTCGCTTTCATTTTTAGCAATAATTATTGAATCAATCAAAAATCAGCCATTTGAATCACACAATGAAGCGTCTCCTCAGTCTCCTGGTACATCGGCTCAAGCTCACATGGAACGCGACACTAGACTGAATAGTCTTTTAAAGGAACCACATTTTGAGCTGGTGGAAGATAATGAAAATCAGATTGATGATCCTGCTTTCACTGAACAAACGTCCATAGATACTATTTTCTTGGAAAATACGGTATCTGCAAGCCATATGTATGTGAATGTTAATGTGGTCCAAACTGACAGTGAAAGCAATAGTGACTTGGACTTGGACATTAGCAAAGCGGATGAAAATGAAACGGAATTTACAGAAGAACATGATTTTGGTCCTAACCACAAACTGAATATCAAAATAGGAGCAATGTCCATAGCTGTGCAGAATATCTCGACTTCTGATGACATGATACTCACAGGTCTGGTTTCGAAAGTCCAAAATCACAAGGGAAGTTACGAGTATGAAGAAGAGATGATCGAATTCCCGAAGACAACGAGTCCAGTTCACCCAGAAGAACTTTTTCCAGACGATGCAAGGATTAATTCTTTAAACGAAGACGTTGTGGAACATGATATGCAAACTGCGTTTGTCAACCCCATTGAAGAAATCGAAGACGAAGCGTCTAGTGAAGAAATGGAAAGAATGTTCTACACCGACGAAGACATTGAAACTGAATCCGTGGGAGACGAATATGAAACAGATGTAGAAGAAAAATCTTTTGATGACAAAACTTACGAGATTGTGGGAGAAGCGGGATCAGCTACGTCTTTCACTTTTGAACCCGCAGCTTCGACTCAGAATTTGCACCGTATTGAGCAACGTGAGGCATTTTTGCACACAATCATGGAAACTAGACGAAAGTACGTTGAGTTTGAAAAAGAGAATCCAGAGTTCTTTGAGTGTACCTTGGACTCTTCCAACATGTCACATTCAGTAGAAGTTTTGGAAAGACTCATCTTTAGTTTCATGGATCATCATCATCAATTCAGTGAGAAGAAAGTGACAACACCAAACGAGAAACAAGACTCAAGTGCACCAGAAAAACAGAAGTTTGTTGCTCGAAGAATGCACGACTTGAAAAAAGGATTAGTCACATGGAATCGGACTAACAAGGTTGCAGCTTATTACCCACCGTTAAAATTTTGAACAATCTGTCCCAAGCCAGGTCACATTTTGAAAAAAAATATACTTTTTTGACTTTATTTCTCAGACTAATAAAAGTAAATATAATGCATCATTCAAAAACAAAGAATTTTACAGTCTCGGCCGTGAGAAATAATGAAGCATTGGATTGCATTGTCGAGTTCCAATTTCCAATATTAGGAAAACTTTCTTTTCTTGACCCTTTCATCCTATGCAACGTAGCCGTAGTCCCCAAATTATCTTTCAAGTAACACTGTACCATTATTAAATTCCCAAAAGAAAATGGAATTTTCTCATTGACAAGGTTGTTCACACTGACCAAGAGGGCTCGTCAATACGACCTAATATGAAACATGTTATTGTCAATGCTTGTCAGTTATTTGTCGTTAGAAATTTTTTTTCATTCACTTTTCCACGTATATTTGCTGTTTTGCATAATGAGAACGTGAGTTGAAGGCAGGAACAGGAAGGGAAGAATAGATTTTCGGCAAAGAAGAGACAGGAGACATCGTAAGAATGAAAAGGGAAACAATTAAGTCATCTCTGTCTGTCATAGTAAAATGATTTGACTTGACTTTGGGCAAAGTTTAAGGTCATCTGCAGATTAACGAAGAAAAGTGAACGTGAATTTATATAGAAGACAAAGCAGACAAACCAGCAAACCTACCACAAAAACCCAAACTGAACATTCCAACAACAGTGGCAGACCAGTGACCAGAACCAGACCAGTGCATATTTTATGGATTTTGGTGTTGTAACTTTCATAAGTTATAATCAATGCATTTTGCATAAATTGTTTTTCACTTTCTTATAATCGCGGATATGAATTTGTCTTCGACTTACGCACTATAGAGAAAGCAAAAAGAGTGTATTGGTCATTTTTGTTTTTAATTGGCGAGGTGCCCGCTGACATTTGTGAGATTGTATGTACCGTCGACTGTCGACATTGTCAGAAAGGATTTATAATACGATGACAGATGAGGAGATGAGCACGATGTTGTTAGTTGTTGTTCGTTTGGCTTCATGATTACATTACACCGATCATTGGCCCTTTGACAACGGGTTGAAGGTGTACTCAGCCAGAAGGGTGAGAGGTGCAAGACATGAAGACACGACGACAACAAGTTGGAGGAACGCATCTTCACTCTTCACTTCGGTAAGGTGTCATCCGCACACGGGGCAAAATGTAGCTCAGCAGGTCAGAGTCAGAGCGAGGCTCTCACTTTCTCACCAAGTGAAGTTGAAAGTCGCCTTCCTAGATGCACTTGCGAGTTTTGCGACTCTTCTTCGTCCTTTTGTCGCAATGAAAAAGTAAAAAAGATACAAATCAGCGTGTGTCTTTATGACCTTTACGATATCTTTCAATGAGCCTTTCCTGCCCACGCTCTTCGCTGCTCTTGACCACAAACAAGCACCAAACATAATATTGTACTATACAAACGAGTTTGGGATTTTACATCGTCAATGTCCCTTAAAGTCGAGAAGATTTGGGACTTACCATTCTAGATTTTTACCCCATTAGTTGGATTCAAAAGCTTTTCTTTGCTTAGCATTTTGTTGACGGTATTTATACCAAAAAATTCTCATTCAAACCTTTCAGTCGTGAAAAGACTGACGAGTTCACCATTTCTCTTGGTGAACTTCACCCAAGGGTGAAGTGAGACAATACTTTTTACCACTTGTACCCAAACATGAGGGTGGGCGTAGTGTTGTGCTTGTGCATTGCTGTGGTCAGTGTCAACTCTGACTGGTTTAAAGGTGGGAAGGATAATCCTACTAGCGGGCATGATCATGGCCATGGTCACGGGTGGGTCAAACTACACCAAAACGCTCATTTAGACCACGCCACAAAACTTTCCGCTTTGTACGTCAAGGAACACGGACTTGGTTGGCAAAATGGTGATAGTAGTGGAGGAGGAGCCGGCGGTGGTCTCGGTGGAGTCGCATCCGGAGCAAAGAGTGCTATTAACCAAGTGATTACTAAAGTTCACAATTTGAAGAAAGGTGTCTTGAGTCAAATTGGACTTGGTATCATCCCTCAAGATGATTCTAACTCTGGAGGAGGATGGGGACAACCGCAACAACAACAGCAAAACAAAGGTGACAAAGGACAAACGCAAATGGGCTGGGGTCAAATGCAAAAAGGACAGATGCAAATGGGCTGGGGTCAAATGCAAAGCAAAGGACAAGAAATGATGATGGGATGGGGAATGCCTATGATGCAAAAAGGGCAGATGATGGGATGGATGCCTGTCATGATGAAAGGTAACTCAAGTTTAAAACCAGTATCAATTACGTATTAACCTTTTGCATGATTCCTAAATGGCTATTTTACACGATTCGTGGTTTCATTATTATCACACTTTGAATGTTTATTAGGAGAGTCCATGGGCTGGGGAGAGGAAGAAGGCATGGAAAGCAAAAAGAAAGCTAAAAAGAAGGCAAAGAAAGCCAAGAAGAAGGCTAAGAAGAAGAAGAAGAAGGGAGGCGATGATGATGACGGATGGGGAAAACCGAAAGAGAAAGAACCCGAATCCATGGGCTGGGGTATGCCAGAAGAGAAAGAAACAATGGGATGGGGCATGCCACAAATGATGGAAATGAAAGGATGGGGAATGCCTGCACAAATGGAAACCAAAGGTTGGGGACAACAACAACAACAGCAACAACAACAAGGTGGTGATGGATGGGGCACACCCGTCATCATGGTCATGGAGAAAGGTCAGATGATGGGATGGGGAATGGACATGAACAATCAAGCCAATCCTCTCATCACTGCCATTCAACAAAAAGCACAGACTGTTCATACACTCAAGAAAGGAATCAAGGCGAAAGTCACTGGACAAGGTGGGGCAACTGGAGGATGGGGATCTTCCGGACCTCCAACTAAAGCCGCTTTTGTTCAGTAAGTTTAGAATTATTAAAACAAATCATGCATTTTAATCACCAAATTACGACGCTAATTCTATTTCATGTGTACACAGAAAATTAAAACCCATTTACGACATTCCCAAGTTTTCTATTGGAAACTTAGTTAAGGGATGGTCCAGGTAAAAATCAAAATTAGCGAGAAATATTTGAAAACCATTTACAAAGAAGAAATCTGGTTGACTACAGCGCCGTCAAGTTTAAATGCACATTTAAAAGATGGAATATCATTTAAATTGTTAGGTCAGTTATGTTAATGAACGATTGGTTGTTAGTTACATATTACATTCTAAAGGCAAAGGCTGTGCTCTCTCAAGTCTTAACTGTTCTGCAGTTGACGAATTTGGTTGTTGTCTCTTATGTTGTTTACATTAATTTATTGTACAAAATGTTACCGACTGCAATAATTAATTATTGTTGTTATAATGTATAATGTAATAAACTTACCATGCAAGATGAATTAGATGAAACCTCTTCAAAGATCATTGTATATCTTGTACACTGAATGCTTACAAAAAGAGAAAAGGAGCTATACCCAAAATTCATTTCTCTTTGTCATTCTCTTCATTTGATGAACATAAGCAAAGCTTTTGGTGTTTTATGGTCGATAGTCGAGTATACATAAAATGAATATTTTACATTGACCCTTGAAATGAACTTTCACAAAAAACAGCTGCAAAAAAACTGGAAGGGAAACCTTGCAAATAAGCGACAAAAGTGCACAAATCAGGTAAATCACTTTTTCATATGAAAGAAAGAGAAAGTGCATTGTGAACAAAGCAATAGGTGGGCCATAGGACCCGTAGCCGTAGACTCACCAGCTAAAAATGGGTTGACCATCTATCTTCACGTCAGTATTTCAGCACCACAAAATCGCAATGTAAAAGTACAAAAGTGACAATTAAGAATTAATATATGAAAGATAAATATTCATCCTTTGAAATGGAACCCTGGTTAAATAACTGTAAAGAACAAAGGATACATTTTAATTTTTACGTCATGTAATTGTTTCATTAGGTTCGTGTAATCATAATCACGTTACAATTAAGATGAAATTAGCTTCTTCTTTGTTCCTCTTTGCTCATTTTCTGTTTAAATCAGCTATCAGCTTATCATCTTAGCACTTTTCGTTTTTGTAGTATTTTCAGTTTTTCATTTCATTATTAAAATTGATTTAATCACTTTGATGTACAAATGCAACGCCATCCAATGCATATGAATGTGTCCAATGCATGTTGGGGAAATGGGATGAAACCCTGTTGCGCACTCTGTCGTTGGATTTCATTCGCCGGTGTTGATTTGGCAGGTCCGGCGTGCTCCATTCCCATTCACATTCTGCACTTGCACTGTGTTACTGTGTAGTATTTTACAACGGGACAGACCATCACACAAGAAGGAGACAACTGTGCTGCTGTTAGCTTATTATTCGTTTGTGGGTTCACAAAAACTTAATTTTTGTGAAAATTGTTGGTAACGAAAAAAATATCTGAATCATGGACAGTGGATCATCTCTGGCACTCCAGTTAAAAGGGACTCTTCGAGGTCACAATGGTTGGGTTACTCAAATTGCTACCAACCCGAAAGATGAGAATATTCTACTGTCGGCTTCCCGAGGTAAAACATATTGTTTAAAATTTTGGTTTATCGGTGCATAACTAGATCATTACTAAAAGTTTATTAGTATGTACTTGTATTTTGGATTGAGAATTGGAATGATTGACCTTTGGGTCACGTAAATGAAATGTTTGGTGGATTAAGTTAAATAAGTTATTATTTTATAGATGTGTAGTTTTAAATTGCACTTGTCTTGTCCACTTGAAATTGTCTTCAAGGCGTTCAAGGTCTTGAGAATTCTGTTTCACAGTTATTATGTTATTAATGTCTGTATTTCATTTTCAGATCACACTTTGATTGTGTGGAAGTTGACCCGCAATGAGGCCAATTATGGAATGCCTTTGAAGCGTTTGTATGGTCATTCCCATTTTGTGTCGGATGTTGTTCTTTCTTCGGATGGTAACTTTGCCCTGTCCGGATCCTGGGATAAAACTCTGCGATTGTGGGATTTGGCAGCCGGAAAATCAACTCGTCGTTTTGAAGATCATACAAAGGTGAGATTTTTATTTTTGCAGGTCGTATTTGTAAATATTTTTTGTAGTTGTCATCAATTGCATTGTACTGGTACTTTGTACCATACGAACCATTGTAAAATTGTAATTTTGAATCGTTGTTTTTAGGACGTTTTGAGTGTGGCATTTTCGGCTGATAATCGCCAAATCGTATCTGGATCTCGTGACCAGACGATCAAGTTGTGGAATACATTGGCCCAATGCAAATTTACCATTCAAGAGGAGGGCCATACTGACTGGGTTTCATGCGTGCGTTTCTCGCCGAATATTGCTCAGCCCGTGATCGTCTCTTGTGGCTGGGATAAGTCCGTCAAAGTAAGCTCATTTTGACAATTTAATTAAGCAACGGCAAGTTCGATTTATTTTCACGTTTAAATTGAAGTCAAAAAATTCCCGTTGGTAAACGGCACAACATTAGACCTCGGTAACGCTCCGGGCGTATTGCCTTCATAGCCTACTGAGGGTCGGACTTGTGCAATAGTAAACTAATGTCTTATCACATTTTCCTGAACATTGTTGTGCTGGAGCTGTTGACAAGATCGTGACATTTTTCATTATAATTTTCAGAAACTCATGAGCTTTGGTTTATTATTTTGAACTTTAAGTGTTAATGTATTATAATTTTGTTATAGGTGTGGAACTTGGCCAACTGCAAGTTGAAGGCATCTCACGACAAGCATGCTGGATATTTGAACACTGTTACTGTGTCTCCGGATGGTTCCCTTTGTGCTTCTGGTGGTAAGGATGCTAAGGCCATGCTCTGGGATCTTCACGATGAGAAACATCTGTACACCCTTGATCACAATGACATTATTAATGCATTGTGCTTCTCTCCGAATCGTTACTGGCTTTGTGCTGCCACCGGACCATCCATCAAGATTTGGGTTAGCGTTATTTTCAGCTTTTTATAGTTCACCTGTAGCGTTGTTGATATGATGTTAAACAGTTGACCAAATTGATTTCTGGGAAATATGCAAACAACAAACTTTGCGGATATGGGACTGATCAAAAGCACTTCGAAAAATATTCCGAAACGAAATGTTATATTGTGATTGCAACGGCTAATTACGTTTCTGTTTATTCGACAGGATTTGGAAACTAAGAACATGGTAGATGAATTGAAACCAGAAGTCGTGTCACAGAACACTTCTAAGAATGTTCAGCCCGACTGTTTGTCTTTGGCCTGGTCAACTGATGGACAAACTTTGTATGCTGGTTACTCCGATAACACCATTAGAGTTTGGCAGGTCGCTACTCCTGCGAGTAGGTCAGTGAGCTAAAAAAACACCAAGTATCGATTTTTATGTGGTACTTCGTTTCGTGTTATGGAGAATAAAATGGCGATGAATTAAAAATTTGTATGAAACAACCTCATTCTTTGTAGTTTCATTTTATTTTTTCATTCAAAACCCAATTCATAATACAGCAAAACAAGTTAGTTTACAGCAAGAAACAAACTGATAAGCCAATTCATTCAAATTACTCATACGTGACCAATTAAATTATATCGAGAATATAAACGTTGTACTTTTAAGATCATTATCATTAACCAAACAGGAAACTATACTTTAATTTTTAAACTGGGGAAAAAGTTTTTTATTTCTGAAGATTAGAATTAATACATTTTAGAAAAACGGTAGATGAAGTGTTCGACATGCTAGGACCAATATCTTTTGATTCAATCTTAATTCTCTTCATCTTCAATTTTCGGAGCAAGGTAATAGCGAATATAGCCAATATCCGTAATCTTGAATTCAACCACAAGTGGTACATCCGGTGACATGGACAGCTGCACCTTTTCAGAAAGATTGGACGCCTTTGCGAAAGAGTTCAAATAGCTGCAAATTAAATAATTTTAAATTAAAACCAGCTCTTGGTTTGGTATCATTTATCTTGTCATTTATCTAGGTATCTAATCTAGGTCTAGGTATCATTTGTCTTGGTCCCTACAAAAATTTGGGGTACCGATGTACACAGTTACAACTTATAAGATACAGGAAATAGTAATTACCGAGCCGCAAACGTCAATGTAACCGGTTCCTGCAAATCAATCAACACTTGCTCCTTCCCGTCGGCACTGGAACTCTGTGCCAACTTGACATTTCCAGTTCCAATGTCCCCAGTGGACGAGAATTTGACACCTTGTTTGGTACATGTAATAGCGATAGATTCTCCAAATTGCGACAAGTCGCGAACAATACGAGACCATTCGCCAGATGACATCTTCACGACACAAGCATAGTCAGTCTCCTAATAAAACACCAGCAAAACAATACAGTAATCTGTATTAATCATAATCATATTATTCAATTTCCAAGATTCAACAAATTCCTATTTCTGATCCAAAAGTATCGTTCAATCTAAAAACAAAATCTATTATTGATTTATTAGAAGCCACAAACTTGTTAAATGGCTTACGGGAATGCCAAGATGTTCTTGATCCAAATTCATCAACTTCATATCAAACTCTGACACACGTTCCCCAGATTTGGATTCAAACATGAAGCTGACGACGTCCGCATTGTCCTGAGCTTTAATTGTGACCACATCATCGTTATTGGAGCATTTCAAGATCTTGGAAAGGGAAGTCAAATTCATTCCCATGGACAAGTTCCGATCACATCTGTAGCTCTCAAACCCATCAGCCCGCAAATTGAGGCTTACAAGTGACACGTGGCTGTTGTCCATAGCCTGCAATTGAAGGCCCGCTTCCGAACCTTTAATCAAAACGACATTACATATTTAATAACTTTCAAAAATCAACTAAAAAGACATCATCATGAACGTCATTTCATATTTCATCAATAATAACTGAAGTGACTACAGACTCATTGAACCATCCAAATCTCATTGCATTACTGTCAATTTCATGTCAATGTCACTGTCCACTGTCGCTACTAACGTTCCAAAACAAACCACAAAAAAGAAAACAAAGGTAAAATATGAAAAATCAAATTGAAACTTACAATCAAAAGTAGCTTCATTCAAAAGATCTTTGATAGCATCCAAAACCTTCTTCAAAATTCCACCCTCTTCAAGCTTGGCTTCAAACATGATGACGATTCCGACAGATCAGTGCGAACTAATTGAATTCAAACTTGATTAAAAATTACGACTTTAATCACTTTTATACAAGACAAGAACCAACTCGTCCGATCCCGACTGCGAGCGGTGAAAGAGTGGAGGAAGGAACGAAAAAGAAACGTAAAACAATGACATAAAGGCGCCTTTGCATTTACAAGGTCCCCAAACCCAGCTCAAGTCTCTACATGTTTCAACAAGGAAATCCCATTTGATCCCATGCTGAGAAATGTTAAAGCTAAAGTGACGGCTACGCATCGGTCCACCACGGCTCATTCCCGCTTACTTCTTCATTGGAGGACGGTCATGCGGGAAGCACACGAACGCTCTCAAACCACTTGAATTTCTGCTTTTAACTTGTGAACGGAAAGATTATTTTTAAAAAAATTAACAATTTACAACTTGTGACTACAGATTTTTAACTAACAATGAGTTCCTTGTTGTGGTTGCAAAATGGACTCAAATCACTTCGTCTTGGTGTGGGAGCTCTTACCGGCTCGGATGCGGTCAATCAGGCACAAGCCAGGTCACCTCAGTTCGTATTTTTGTGCTTTTGTTCTGTTTTAAATTTTCAAAATAGTACAATATTGAGCACTTTTATAAAAGTGCTGCTTGCTCGCAGGGTGCTATGATTGATGCATGTCTATTGTTGTTTAATATTTTGTGTTGGATTTGTTTTGTTGATTTGTACGTGTTCGTTCTGCTAGCTAGGACGCAGAAGGCACAAGTACTGTAACTACGTTACATTTTGTTAAATTCTTGAAATCTAATAAAATCTTGTTTTTCTGAAACGTCACAGGTTCATGGGGTCGCAAGTCCCTACGGATGTGGACATTCCGCCGAGGCCAAAGCGACCGGTACCGCCATACTTTCGCTATGCTTCTGAAATGCGTCCTCAAGTCAGAAAGAGCAAGCCGGAATTGAAGACCACTGGTATTTTTTCAATATCATGAGTTTTTATGTTTACGTTTTTAATAGTATTAGTTTGGTTATATTATAGTTGAAAATTGAAAACTCAATTATTAAGTTTGCAGATTTCAAAATTCCAGTTATTTAACTAAAAAGTAATATTTTGTTTATTAGATGTGTCGAAATACATTGCTCTTCAATGGGACAAATTGGACCCAGCTCGAAAGATGACCTTTCAAGATGCTTATCGAAAGGAATTGGAGTCTTATTCCACCATTTTGGAAAATTACAATCAGTCCTTGAGTCTTGAACAAAAGGAGGCTCAGCAACGTGTCAAAATAGAAAAAAAGGAGAGGAAACTCCGACGTGAGAAGCGACAAAGACTGAAGGAGTTGGGACGTCCTACCAAACCCCCTTCCGCGTTTTTGCAGTTCCTACGTGAAATCTGGCCTACGGTCGCTGGAACTGGTTCGATTCAGAAATACAGAGTTCTTGCTCAAGAATATGGTTCCAAGTGGAAGCAAATGTCAGAAGCTGAAAAGAGTCCTTATGTGCTCAAATACGAGGAATTGCGAGAACAGTATAAAAAGTCGATGATGAAATGGGAAGAAAAAATGATTAAGCAGGTATAAATATGATTCTTAAACCATGTCAATTTTACAAATCTGCATAAAGGTTCAGGGATAGAGTAATGGAATTCCTTACTGATTTGATTACTTTAGGGAAATGAAGACTTGATCCGTCAAGGACGGAACGCCAGAAAGTTGAAGTAGACTGATACTTAACGTTACGAGAAAACAGAAGATACATTGAATACATGTGCTACAAGAATTTGAAATGTGTGATGTGAGCAGTGTGAATCTTTGTCGTTTTCCTGAGTAATGACTACTTTGTACGATGCTGAAATTAATTTATAGTCTACACGTCTACACTATTTGAAAGTCGTTTCGAAATTGCTGACCTAATACTAGTGTTCTTCTCATCGTCGTCGTTCAAAAATAAATAAATGCAGCAGTGTAATAAATTTTATTGAAACTCCCCAAACTTTAAATACATTTTTATGCGAAAGAAAGTAACAAAAACATCAATAATTCATATATAATCTAATCATAAAAAGTTCATTACAGAAGAATAATCTGAAGTGTTAAAAGATTTAAAAACAAACTCGTAGTTGAAGGGGATATTATATTAGTTATTAGTAACATCAATTCTTAAATTCATTACAAACAATCCAATTGCATATAAAATGTAAACGTGGTCAAACAAACTTGCAAAATGAAGAAAGGAATTTACTTGTGCGCTGACGGTGGTGGTGGTGGTAGTGGTTTTTGGTCAGTAGGCCATTTCCCAAATTCGAATCCATAAATGTAAGTCCACAGGTTACTGGAGCACAATTTTCTTTCGCGTTTGCGAATTTGCTCATCATCTTTAACCTTTTTGCGACCAAAAATCCCACCTTCGTTGACATAAGGGCGAGGTGCTCTTGATGGCAAAGTTCCATCTTGCAGTTGGGTGCGACGTAGATTACGTTGCAATCGACGACGTGTCTCCATCATCATACGACGATCCACAGCTTGATAAGAAGTCAAAGATTGCATGGTGAGTACCGGACGGTCCACCTGCTCTCGAATTTTGGCGTAGGTACTAGACAAAATCTCATGAACATCGCCAAGCCCAAAGTCACCTATTCCAATTTGATTTTCCACCTCCGAACTGTCCAAACCTGAAAACATTTCGAAATAGCACTATATAAAGACCATTTAAAGACCAGTAAACAAACATGTTCTATGAAATATCCAGGGAACTTAAACTCTTAAACATAGAACTTACTTTCCATTTTTATGGGGTGTGGATTCGGCTCCTGAGACGCCAAAACCTCCTTCACTAACTTCGCCTTTGAATTCAGATAGTCGACAATGATTTTCTGGTCCTTCCTGTTGTGAGTATCAAAAGCAATGGCATCTTGCACATCCTTCATGTCATGGAAAAGTTTCACTTGTGTTTGCCCAGCATGATTGGCCAGATTCCGGAATTCATACTCCAGCGAGTACTAAAAACAAACGAAACCCGTCATGAATAAATTCTGATAATCCAACCATCCTTTCCCATATTTACTTAAACGTACCTGAGCCGAGAACTCGCAGAATTCAAAAGCACCCAATTCCACAAGACAGCGAAGGATCTCGAAAATGTCATCCAGTACTTCAGGACCGAAATTTCCAGGAATGGCTTGCAACCAAACCAGAATCCCGAGAATATCATTGGCATCCAATGAAATTCGGCAGTGACCTTCAATTGATTGTTTCATGTAATTCAGGTAAGTGAGGTAGAAGCCTCCGATTTGACGCTTCACACCAATATGGCTACTGTTCACTTCCGTCGGGCGGAGCCAAATCTGCTTAGCCGAATCGATAATAAGTGACGTTGTTTTTTCGTAATGGGCCAATCGAAACTTTCCTCGAGCTTCCGTCCTGAAAATAATGATGACAAAATGCTTTATTACACTAAACTATATCATCTCCATCTCATCTATTATATTACCAAACCAAAATTATGATAATTAACTATTAAACTATCCTAGATGTGATTTTGATGATGAACTTGACATGACTTCAACAAACTTGTCAACCAAGCCCAAACTACTGCAATTACTAGCAATAACAAGCAAACCATAAGACCACAACTTAAAAAACCAACTTACGAAACACTAATAATAATAATGGTTTACTATACTTACAAAAGATGGATCAAATTAATCTTCATCCTTCGAGCACACCAGGCAAAATACATGAATCGGCAACCACTTTGATCCATGAACTTCGTGATCAGAGCTTCATAGTCAGTGTTGAGCGCTGCCCAAAAACGGGTCAGGGTTTTCGGATTATGACAGAAACTCATCTTAAGCTCTTAGCTCTCACCAACTGAAAAACGGAAACACACACAGGTCAGATGAAATAAAAAAATACAACTTTATGTAAATATCTAAATTAAAATGTATTGATTTTGTTAACACTTGTGACATGAGTTAGAAAATGAGATGACATGTGACATAAGTAGATGATCGAGACCGGATGATTCGTGACCAGAACGTTTTACGTACTTTGAACGATTCATCACGACACGAGCCTTTCGAAAGCTTTCTATGTAAGTTTTCACTGTCTTAAACTTAAACTTACAAATAATTTAAAATTATTAATTTGTCAATTCATACTTACAATTTCCAAAGATCCAGTGACAATCGTCAACAAAACGACAATCGCTTTTTCTTCGTGACCACAAAAAACACTCCTTATTCAGCACAAAACGCAGAAACAAGAACAAGACTGAGCTGAACACAAGAACAGTGAACAGACCGACAGAGACAGAGGATTGAGGATAAACGACGAGGACGACAGACGAATCGAATAGGACTGGCCTAGGCGCTAGACCACCCGAGTGACCCAATGAATTTTCAATACACAACGTAACACGAACGACAAAACGAAACGTTCAAAAAAACAAACATAAAACAAATATTTCAATCGGCTTTGTTGTTAGTCACATTCACATTTCCATTATTTTGGGGCAAAGTGAGTCCGCCGATCAATTTCATTCTGCGCCTTCTTCACGAGAAACACGTCCGCATCCAACCAAAGTGTGCGCCACAGATCAAATTCTAATCTGGTGCTCTCATTGCAAACTTTCATTCATTCTCTTGAACCTTCAACACAACACTATTACTTCGTGATTTTTTAAAACGGGATTTCAAAATCACCGAAAAGTAAGTTTAGTTTAGTCATTGAAGTCCATTTTGTTAATATACAATTTCGTTGAGGACGTTTGTTAAGTGTTTGTGCTTAAACAGTAAAAACCTATTTATTGAGATTTTTTCCTATTTGGTACCGTACGACCGTACCGTAACACCTGATTGTGCATTAAAATATTATTACAACCTTTCATGTCAACTTTTCGACTTGTAATGGTAATTTGATATGGGTTTTGAATTTTCAGAATGGCGACTAAGGACGAAAATAAATTGCCATTCACTACTGCTCCATTCGATCCTCGGTTCCCGAATCAGAATCAAACAAAGTAAGGAAATAGGAAAAACGTGATTCTTATAAAATAAAACTAATTTTTGAAGATCATTTTGATAAATATGTGACCATTCACCATTCTGATTCATTTTGTATTATTTTATAGGCATTGCTTCACCAGCTTTTTGGATCACAAGCGTTGTGTGAAGATTCGGGGAGAAGATTATTCACCTTGTGAATATTTCAAGAAAACTTACACTTCACTTTGTCCCCACGGATGGGTTGAGAAATGGGAGACTCAAATTGAAAATGGTAATTTCCCTTGTAAAATCTAATCATGGGAATTCAACCTGGTAGACAATTTATGGACGATGTTGTGCTATTTGCTCTGCCCTTATAGTCTGTAATGTTCGTAGCGACCGTTTGTTTTGGTTTAATTTCTAATCGGATAAAAAAATTCAATTTGCTGATGATTGATAGTTTTTAGATGTACTTCGTTCGAAAACAAAATTGTAATTTCCTGTCGTTTTCTTCACAAACAGATCAAGTCATGCGAATGGGACATGATTTTTCTTTAGTAAAAATATTTCATCTTGTGCATCTTTTGATGTAGTCGAAATGTCATTGTAAAAATGTGAAAATACATGAATAAAAGTTACTGTGTAGATTAATAAAATAAATAGCGGCGTATTTCTGTGGAACTAATGTTTCATTTTAATGATACATTACTTTATTTTGATTAAACATTTCGGATAAATGGAATGTTCGATGTTCGTATAGTGCAGTTTAGCGTCGTACAATAAATTGTACTTGTAGTAGGGTATTGGCATTGGGTTTGGCAAGTTTGCATTGCATCTTGTATACTATACAATTGCACCGGGAAACATTCGAGCTTCTGGTTTTGCACACCGCTGAAGGAATTTCCTATATACGCTGTTATTCCTGCTTTATAAGTTATTAAAAGTTTTTTTTTCTGCTAAGATTGCTAATGGTTTAACGTTTATCTTAAAACTTAAAAGTTTAAATAGTTAATTTTCGGTGACGTTAACATGAGTTCACTAACATTATTACGACGAAGCGTCTCCAAATTGCGATCAGTGACAAGATCAGATGTTCTCCAGAATGGACAATGGAGGTTTGATATTTTTTTCAATAACTTTTATAAAACTAAATCATCAAGTTGAGCTTTACAAAGTGGTTGTTTATATAATTTGGTTTGTACGTCCATGTAAATTGACAGGTTTTCGGCCTCAACAACAGATTCTCGTCATCAGTGTCTGTCAACAGTTTGCACCCCACCACGTGCCGTTAGTGTGACACAACAAGCTCAAGGATTGTTTGTTGATTATGATGTCCGTGTGCATCAAGCAAGTCTGATTCCTATTAGGACTTTGGCCTCTAAAGGTCGTAAGAATGAAGACAAATCAGATGATAATGAAGCAGCTGCTGTTGAGTCAACAACGACGTCAGCAACAAAGTCAGTGAAATCGAAAAAGGATGCTAGTTCCGATGACTTAGGTCAAATGAAAGCAAATTCATCAGTTCCGGAAGAGGAAGAAAGTATACAGAAGTCAATTAATTTGACAACAGCAACAACAACAACGGAAGTATCGACATCGTCATCCGTTCCAGATGCTCCTCAGAAACCACGACTGGACAAATTGTACAAGACTATTGAGCTGGAGTTGTTGGCTTATGAACCTGCCGTGACGGAAAGCTACAAATGGTTTGTGGTCACTGCTGCTAATCATTTAGGGATAACTGTGGGCAAAATGTGGGCTCCGTTCAAATCCGACAAATGGCGATTCGCATTGTTGAAATCTGCATTCGTTCACAAGAAGCATCAAGTCCACTATGAAGTCCGAACTTATCATCAGTTCATTCATTTGCACAAACTAACCGAGTCCACGGCGGATACGTTCCTAGAGTACATTGAACGTAACCTTCCTGAAGGAATCGGATTGAAGGTCACCAAAGTTGAAATGGTTGCTTTGCCTGAGTATTTGCGACAACGACCTACAGTCACTGTTGAAGCTCAATCCTAACTGTAAATATGAATGTCACTAATAATGTCAATGCTCCAGTCTTTATCTTCAGTCGTATTCAATTAAAGTTTACTATTAATTTGTCACGTTGTAATGTTCAATAAATATTGTTATCAAAATTACTTCTTTGGTTATATAACGTGTTTCTCATATTCTAAAGTCATCTGAATCTTTGTCCAAATAAGAACTTCCTCCAGGCTTCATAATTTATTATGTACAGTTCCATATATGACAGAACAATGAGTACTACGTATTACGTAAGAAGGGCAACAAGAAGGGATAAGGGATTAATTTAGGGTAAACTTAGACTTTGATGATAATTTCATTTGAAGGTCAACAAGGGTCTTTCTGACTCTTACTCCTCCGTCACCTTCAACTTCATGTTCATCTACACAAACGTTAACGTTACTTCATTTCATTCCTTTAGTTTTATTTCATTTACAAGTTGTAGTTACACCGTAAACGATGCATGACTTATAAAAGCAGGGAGTCTGAGGAAATGACTCGTCATTCATGTCAATTCTCTGGCAGAAGTTGATCAAGTATCAATTATTTTGATTTGATTGCATTTTGCAAACACAATGAAGTTGCTAGCATTTGTCTGCTATTTCACATTATTGCCGTTTGTTGCAGTTTCTGTGCCGTTGGGTAGTATTATATAACAAATGATATCATTAGATACTGACTTGGAATTAATCAGTTTAGTTATTGGTCGTTTTTAATATTGTTTTATGCAGAAGGTGGAATCATCCTTTCATCCCCGGAAGGATGCCATGAAAATCCAAATTTTTGCATGAGCTATTGCAAGTCAGTGGGACCTGCTTCCGTCATAAATGGAGTGTGTGGAACGGACAAAACATCTTGCATTTGCACTACGGATGGGAGTGGACCCATTAAATGTAATTTAAACATTTCAAAATTTAATATCAGGAAGATTTCCAAAAAAAGGAACCTTGTTTTTAAACGTACGTAGCGAATTAACTTTATGTAAAAACAATTAAATCTTTGACTTTGAATTATGAAGTAAGAATCATTCCTGAGAAAGCACCGATTTCAGCCTCCATGAAATCCGAGCTGGTCAACTCTTTCGGTGTAATGGACCCGAACATGCAGCAGCCCTTTATGAATCCTCAACCGCAAATGATGCCATTTAACCCGCAACCCGCTGTTCCTCAACTGCTCGTGTGTGACAACTCCGAAGGCGCAATTAGCATTTGCCAAGCTTTTTGTGCGAGCATTTTTGCATTTGGTGGCGTTTGCAATACATCAGATCTGACCTGTATTTGTAGTGGTGTTTCGCCGTCCGTTGTTCAATCTGGTAACACCAAATATGCAAAGTTAATTATAATATTGTAAGGTGGCTTGACCGATGATAGAATGACTGGATGACACTATTTTAATTATTTTGCACTAGTACCGATTCCTGCCATTTTTACTCTCCCGGATCCGCCGGCTCAACTTGCACCTTCAATGAGTTTGGAGCAACCTTGGACGCCGATTCAGAATGCATTCCCACAACCGCAGCAATGGAAACCATCCGAGTTCAAATCTTCGTTTCCGCATCCAGTGCAGAATCAAAATCAGCAACAATGGACTCCAATCATAAATTCGCAGCCTCTTCAAATGCCCTTGCCAGCTCATCAGTCTTTCCAGGTTCAGGAACAGCAAATGATGACTCCAGAGAAGTCGCTTCAATTGCAACAAGCGAGTTTGCTCCGTAAACCAACTGTACTTCAACCTGCTCCAGAATCCCAGATGAAAGTGTCACAGACCGTGTCAATGTCCAGTACTAGCTCGGACACACAGAAATCCCGTAGTGGAGAATTCACTGTGATTGAGTCTGTACCATTTGAATTTGTATCTTCAGAAAGTAAGGACTCTCAGTAATCGTAATTTCGTAATCATGGAAGTTAACTGATGAGAAAGGGACAGGCAATTCATAATCACAACCATACACTTGAACACAGAAATCATGAATTTCAAAATAAACATTTTATTAGTGTGTAATATAATATACGAAATACGGATAACTCTAGCTCTCTAGCAGAACACTTTTCGTTGTACTTTAAAATTGGTAAATGCAATTCAAAAATGCAAATAAAAGTAGTAATTTCCCATTCATTCTGATCCATTCAATCGCACCCGAATCCACATTGTGCTCTAACATGTAGTTATTATGTGCATTTGAATGAAGGATATCAATAATAAATGTTTCAGACTTGCAATGATAAGAAATCATGTTCTCTAACATTGACTTATTGAGATACTGAAACTCCCAAGCTCTCGTAGAGCTGTAAATTCCAGGGATGTCTACAGGAGAAAGTCCTAAGCTATGCGCAAGGATTCCAATGAACACATCTTCCAGGTGATACAACAAGGTATGAATGCTTGTGTCCAATAATCTCTGGACCATTTTTCCAGACAGGACGTAGAAAAGCCCACCTGCGAAATGTGGATAGCTTTCTTCGCCGGGCCACAGAATTCGTGGGGCATAGCAAGATTCAAACGGATTACGAACGGGTATCGTTCGTAATCCTGTGTAGACTTCCCCACCGTAGAAGTAATGGTCAACGAGAACGTTTCCTGGAACCGTTGACTTTAGGTACTGATACATATTTTGTATGTCGACAAATGCATCGTCGTCACATTTCACAAGGTACTGAGCACTTGGAACGGTGAGAACAAACCATTTGAACATTCTTAGTGTCTTGATTGTTAACTTGTAATAGGATTCCATGAAATCGTCCATGATAAGGTCATTATGCATCAACGCTTCGTGCACCAACTCCTTCAGTTTAAAAAGCCATCCATCATTCAATTTTTTCAAGTTTTTATCATCAAAATCTATATTTTTAGAAATTGTCTTACATAATTGGATTTGTCGTCCGGTTGCGTTTGACCTGTAAAGAACCAGACGACCATCCCAAGTTCCGAAGCGTCTTTTGCCCAAGTACGACGAATTTTGTTCCGTCTCTCTCTATTGTGTACAAATGAGTTGACCATTATGACTGCAAACGGAGGTGATTTCTTGTCTTTCTATTCAAATTAGCCTTATTAGCATGGACTGATGAACCCAAATCTAAATATTTACAATGTCTTTTATACTGATACCTATTATAAAATCCGGTTTCAGACCTGTTGTATCAGTCCCTGGCTCCACCAATTCCGTGGCATTTCGAGATCTGAGGGCCGTCAAGATTTCCTTTGTCATCTTTTGAGATTGTCGAAAATAAATGATGTGGTAGAAACCGTACTCGTAGACCAGAACGATAAATAAAAATGTAGCTACCGCTATCATACCAAACACCCGAATTACATTTCGTCGCGGCTGCTTGCCCAAAAACCTTAATAATTGTTTCATGTCCGGATCTAAATGTTCACGTAACCACTTCTAAAATAATAATAAGGTTCCGCATTCACCTGGAGCAGTTATTAACTTTGTTCTGTAGGCTCAGAGAAAACTGAAACCGCCATAAAAATCAAGGATGCAGAAATGCAGATACACCGTTATCGATTCGTTATCTTTTCATTTCGTGTATGATTGTATATTTATGCTTTATTGTTATATTATCTCGCTATATGAGCTTTGGGATTTATAATTCCAACTGTAATTTGCAAGAAATTAAGGTCTTTATGCGCCAATGTTGAATTGCTAACACGTCAACGTCTCACTTTTATCGGGTTTCCTTGTGGGTTCCAGATAGTTTACATGAATATCTTCTTTTTCATGCTGTCAAGATTATGAAACTTACGATTCGGTGCGTATGTTTCTTTTGTAGTAGTAGTACCATTTGCATTTCAAAAATCAAAAGAAAGTGAACTCGAACATGAATTAAATTGATCCCCTTAATAATCAGGATATTTATGAATCAGTAATCATCAGTAGTAATAACTGATGACATGAAACATTTATTTATTACTTGAAGAAATCAATTATGCGCGGGTTTGAAACGACAAAATGGATTATAATTAGAATTAGAATCATAAAAACATTCCATTGTTCTGTTCTAAAGATAACAGTAATTTTATTTTTAGTATAAACGCTTATATACGTACTAAATCGTTAATCAAGTTTATTATACTTGGTTTGTTAAAATTTCTTCGCAGTCTTACACTAAAATTCATACACTGTAACAAGTAATGAACGGAAGTGTCGTAGTCGACTTAATAGGATAAACACTTTGTAACGATATTGAATGTTAAACAAAACACATCGCAATGTAGTTATAATTATTACATTAATAATAGTAGTTATTCATGCTATTCTTAGTTTTCAAGTGTACTTGCACACTGAATTAATTGAAAAGTAAACATAGGACAAAAACCAATGATGGTTCCTAATGTTAATGAGACTAATCACTTTCGCAAACGTCTTCAGTACATCTAACCCAATTACCAAACAAGTAAACACTATAAGATTATTGTGGGTTGCAAATTACAAGTACTTAATAAAAACGAGATTTCTCAGCCATGATGTTCCAATATTTTTTTCACAACTCTAATTTAAAAGGATTTATGCTGACTTATTTGAAAGCACAATAAGTTTCTAAAAAAATGAGACAGTTTCAACGATGTCTACGACTCGGATGCTTGCTCTTCAGTCAATTGCTCCACGTACGTTGCTGGGAAGATTCCAATAATGCTGTTCAATTCACCCAACCACCAACCATCTTCTTGTTTATCATGAATGTTAATGACGTCACCTGAATAATACATTGAAAATCATAAAATCATTTCATAATGTGTAGTTGTTAGTTGTTAATTTGTTAGGACTACTAAATACTATCTTTGTTAGTCGATTATTTAAATTAAACGAACCAGTGTGAATTGTCAGCTCGTCGAACATGTTGGCGTCATAATCATAAATCACTCGGCATCTTCCGATTGAAGGAACCGAAATGAGCTTAGAAGCTTTTGTTTCATCATCGAAAACTTCAATATTGTCACTGCCACTTCCCTCACTTGAAAATTCATCTACGAATACAAATTATCGAAACACCATTATATTAAATTAATTATGCTATGTATTATGGATCCGTTACAAGAAATGAGTATACAAAAATGTATGAGCTGCATACCAAAATCCGTATCATGCTTATTGGAGTTCCCGTCAGCATTCCCACGATCAGTCCAATCTGGAGAACAGGAACCAGCAGACCCTTCACCTTCTCCACTTGAATTCATTAAGCATTCGTCTCGGGCCCATGACGGAACCTGAAAAATTAAATTTGAGTGTATTTTTCACAACTTTCAAAATCAAAAAGAAAGCCGCTGCCCGTCAAAAGAAATACCTTTAAAATGGTTTGAGGCAATCCTTGTTTGTCTCGCTGATGTCTCATGTAACGTGTAATTGCATAATTCGTTTTTTGCTTTCCTTCAATATCCGCAATAGTATTGTCCACTTTGCTCCGTGACGCTTCCAAATACAATAGCATTGATTTCATCTGGAATTGGAAAACATGCAAATATTTCATGTAAAACGCTTCATGATCAAAGTGAACAATAAACTGGAGAACTGATTCCTCTACTCACATAGTACAACTTGTCGGAAATGTCATGATGGGCAGTGTCAATCTTTTGTGAATCTGCGATAGCCTTGGCCAGAGATTCAATACCCACAGCGCTCTTCTTCTCCCTTTCCAAATCTTGATTAATGAGGTACATAAACTTTACCAACGCCTGCAGAAACAACCATATAGTACAATATTATTTCATTTATTGTCAATAATAAGTTTTAAATCCTTTATAACAAGTTGTGTAATTTAAAGCAATGAATCATTTTGTTTTACCTCTTTTCTCCTATCCTTTCGCATCAAATTGGACGAATCTTCAGCATAGAAATCAGGTAATAATTGCTCAGCACCCGCATGACGACGAATGTCCACAATAGAATGCATGTCTTGATCCACACTGCAGTTTTTCACAGGTTCATCCAAGGATTCAGTGCTCTGAACGAGTTTAGGTGTAAAATCACTTAAATGCTGGTAATATTTCATAGCCAAATCCCGGAGCAAAGCAAGTTTTTCTTCTTCCAATGTACGGAGACAAGTGCTTCCGTTTCTCACAGCTCCTTCCCATTCCAATCTAAAAATCATTTGAAATAAAATTTACATTTTACTTTTACATCCACGGTAAAGTCGATCTCGATCAAACGAGAATGAACTTTCGTCCTTATCCTGCTGCAAAAATATTTAGCATTTTCTACATCTACATCCTACATTTTGTAACCTCGTCATCAGCTAAGCATAGGCTGCGGCTGCATAAGATTGATTTCCTTCTTTAACTTATTGCTTATATTCAAATTCTATTTTACTGCAAACCTATGTAAATTTTACTGGCGTGGTTACACAACTGTCGTTACGTGCGAAAGCATTACCCAACGTATTCACCAGCTAGCAAAGTCACGGAACTCGACTGATCATGAAAAATTGCAAGAAAAATCACAAGGGTCGTCTCAACTTTTGTTTTGTAAACCTGACACCTTAAACAAACATGGTATGAACGTGTCACTTGAGGATTACTGTTCAAATCCAGTTTAGGGCCTTCAATCCAATGTGTTTGTATAACACTTCTTGTTGTTCATCACATCACTGTAAAAGTCTGTCAGCTGCTCCTTCAGGGGACATTCAAGCGAGTTGTACATTTGTATTTTTCTCGTTTATTACTATAAACCTTAACACAGCATCCACAAGATGAACTTTAAGACAAAGATCCTGAATCTTACAGATATTTAGACGTTGGCAATCTCTTTATACCTTCTTGTTTTGAAATCTGACAATACTCTTTAGGGGTACTCATTTGAAAGTGCATGTAAAATGATAAAGATTTGTAAACTTGTAGCTTCAATTCTGCTACAAATCGAATATGACAGAAGGACAACAGAAACTGAATGTTTGAAGTTTGAACAGTCTGATTAAATATGTTATTATATTAGAATGTTACTTCATTCATTCTTTCATAACCCAGTTTCTAACAATAATCATGTCTTATATTTTCGTCATTTTAAAGTCTGATGATATGATGATATACACTTTGGAAAGATTTCAACTATATTTTCAGACATGCAACAAGCCGAAATATCACAAACAAACTTGTACTTTAAATTACATACAGGCAACAAATTGCTCTCATTGAAATTAGATTTGGTTCAGTGAACCTTCTCAAGAAGAGAGTTCAATTTATCCTATTGCATAACTAGCAATAAAGTCGAGAAAAAGCTCATTAGAGGTGACTGTATTTTGCTCTTACCTGGCTCGTTCCGATCGGACGCAGAAGGTGTAATACTCAATGTCGGCTCGTCTCACTGCTTCCTCAGCCTTCCGTCGCTTTGCTTCTAACTGTAAATAACAAAACAAGTCAATTAGACAATAGCAAGAAGATTTCACATTCACACGAAAACGCACCAGTACACGGAAAACTTTGTAAACCGCAACCAAAAGACCGTACAGAGACAAAAAATTCCTCTTAAACACTCACAATCGAAAAGAAAAAAAAGACTTTTTCAAGTCAAAAGCTCATCACAAAAGTTCACCTAACGTGAACTTCATCTCACTCTCATTTCACATGTGTGAAGTCTGAAGTCAATGTACAAGATAAATGAACGGAGGTTCTCCACTAATTGGACTGCTCTATGCTTCTTTTCCCATTCTTCATTTCTAGCAGAATAGTGCGGTTCGTGTAACATCCTTCGTAACATGCGAAACCGCATTTTGTCAAAACACCTTACGGGTTCAATTCAATTGTTGGACACGTTCTATATGAATGATGCATAAATGACAATGACAAGCAAGACTATCATTTGGTCCAAAAGTCGTTACATTAGTTTGGGAAATACTCAGGTTCAGCCCACACACCGTGGCTAATGTTTATCGATACAGTCGAAAAGTCCGTCCAGTCCAGTCATCGTGAACATTCTCACTAACATTCAGATTCAATACCCAGGAAGTCTCAGCCACTTTCAGGGTTTGATATTCATTTCCGAAACTGTATTTCTACTTTTGTACCAAACACTATAAGTCACACATATTACAATTCTCACATCGTCACTTCAATTCGTCAAATCATCATTTTGAAATACGTCTCTTAACTCTCTTATAAGCGCATTTTTGTAGAAACACAGCAAAGGAACAACGAATTGAGGTTCGATTACGTCACTAATGAATACTACGTGCGTTACAGGCTGTGGTTTAACAGCACAAACACCATAACCTCTAATTGAGGCAATAAAACGCAAGCGCCATGCATTGTTTGTAGTATCGCAAATCTTCATGAGACACTGATAGAGAAAATCCTATTAATGATAGTGTCATTGTGAGAAAATTGCACATTGCACACACATTCCTATTGCGGTCAACCAACAATTTTGAGGCTATCGAGGAAGCATCTGGACCGGAAATAAATTAACGTGAATATATCTGGACATGATGATTATCTTTGACCTGAAACATAGCATTAGCAATTATTACAACCTGACGTACTATTTCGTCTCGTGTACAACACTTGCAGTTTCAGTATGTAACCTCACATGATACAATCAATGGGGCTATATGAGCCTAAAGTTCAGCTATTGTTCATGAGATTCCAATACAAACATTAAATTAACGTTACCTTGATAGGATCCTTTTCCATCGGTGGCACGCTGAGTAGTCGAGAGCGAGCTCGTACTTCCGACAAGACCGAATTGTTCGTAGTTGCAGTCCCATTCTGTCCATTGTTTACAGTGTTATTATTTCCAACCAGAGATACTGTGGACTCTTGCAACTTCTCAAATTCCTTTGAGTTCGAAAAGCACTGACGCTTAGCCTGTAATTGCAAGATAAAAAGCAATTTCTTTTAAATATCTATAATTGAATATTATTTAATTAACAGTCTAAACCAGGAATTTGGTGTGATCTCAAGTAGCAATTAAAAGCTCATTAAATGAGGTGTGTATAATGAAAATCATGATACTTAGTTCCTTATTTCACAACTTTACGCAAAATCATGAGAACAAAGTATGTAATACAGCTACAGTTTATAAAGTTCTTCTACATACCAAAAACGGGCCATATAATACATTACATTACACAAACGGTTCTGAACTTCAAATTTTTGAAAGGGAGCGTGAAAGAAAACATTTTAGCAGTAATAAAAGGCATTATGAATTCCAAAAACAAAGTCTTCAGTGATTTTATTAACGATGAAGCGATGAGGGCAATACAGTTCACCCTAAACAGCTTTGTAAATGGTTTAAAACTTGAATTTGTAGGTAGAGCACGTACAATGCACAATGACAAGTCATTTCCTTATCTATTTAAACACATGTGACTGTGACAGTGCACAGCACATTATTATTATGTGCTAAAAGGCGTCGTGAGCAGTACTTTGTCACAAGTTTTTCGGCCTTTGACTTTTCAGAGCATAGAAACACGCAGTGAATTTATGCAAAGAGTCGAGCTAGCCAGGCAGAAAGTATAAACAAACACATCTTTTATAGCAAGTGCATGTAACCTTAAAAGTCATCAAGAGGGAACACTCTCGCTTCACTTCCGACAAATGACTGTTTAAACTCTAAACACATTCAACAAACTCACGACTTTTATTCCTGCTATTCCAGATTTTTGTAGCAAATGACAAGTTTTAAAAAATGTCGTTAGTAATGCTTGTCAAAGGAGCATGAAAAGTAAGCTTTCTTTGAATGTGAATGTGAAACCCTTCATAAAACTACTATTCCAAATCTAATTCTTCTGCCCAAGTTTAATTTTGCACATTCCGTGATTGAGCTGTATACCAAAATTGCTACAAATATAAAAGACAACCATTAGACAACTCACTTTAGCTTCAGCGGTTCGCCATTCCGCCAAGTTTCTCGTCGTCTTTTCAACAAGCGCTTCGACCGACTTGCGAATTTTATGTTGTGTCTCCGTCGAGTTACGCAAAGGACGTGCCACTTCTTCGGACAGTGCGGTTGACCATTGTCTGCAAAAAGAAACCAAATTACTTTTTTGAGTACACAATCTTTGAATCGTGTCTAGTGACAGTCACATGTGTAAACCTGAACTCATTTCTTTTCTTGAGATATGCACAATAAAATGTTTAATCTACACCTTCTAACACACCTTCATCTTCTAATAGTAGTAGAACCAGAAGTAAAAATAGACAGAATAATGTAGTTTAATGGCATTATTTTCGCCTTTCGCACCTCATAACCTACAAAGATTCCCTCTCTGTACTTTACAAATACAACACTTTTGATTGTTTCTCATTTAAACAGCGCTTTAGAAAGAGTTTCAGGTCTGTGTACGTACTACGTTCAGTCATAATAACATTCCAAACTCCAACCACAAATAATTTCTTCAGGCACATTTTCGCACAATACATGCAATGCAAAAGCTAAGATTAACATTGCAAACTCCAATCTAAACAAATATCCAAACAGTTTTTCCCTTTCTTATCACTCGAGAAAAAAACGGTGCGTATAAAAAACTACGTATATACATGAAGCAACATTTGTGCTACATACATACTTGCCTTGTTTAGTCTCAGTCATAAATCACAGGCCGACTTTGATTTTAAAGTGAAAATGCAATATTAAACAGTATCAAATCTGTAAATTAAACAGCACCTATCAGACTTAATGCTTATAAGTATAATAACTTTTTAACTGGAGAGAATACAATCAGAATCACTATACTGTTAAACGAGTTTTGCTGAGTGGAAAAAACCTTTCATACCTTCGGCGAACGAAATTTTGTATATACTTTTCATAAAATTCGAAATGGCATTCCATCTCCCATCTCAATCATTAAATAACATGGACTATACGCATTTCAATTTTTTGTCCAGGACAGTATCTAGTAATTATTTTGCCATCGAATGCCAATGCACGTCAAGTCAACCTTAATTTGATATGACAGAAGCACACGTATTCTAATGTTTATTACTTATCTGTTATCTCCTACTTGCGATGATTATACCTCGAAGTTTAGTTTCACGAGCTTAGTAGCAAAAAGCGAGCCTTACAGTGAATATCAGGACGGTAATTAAAAACCCTAAAAACCAATCATGCATTTATGAAACGAACTGGAAATGTTAATGCACTGTCGTATGCAATGCAATGTCATGTCAAGACCTCAAGATAAGCAGTAAGTTGTTGTTATGAAGAGCTTGAAGGCAGTCGACAAGTCGACATCATACGAATGAGGACCTACACCGAGAGGAGCCCATTTGAATAATGACTGGTTGAGGTGCGGCGTCAGAATCAAAACATCTTTTGAGTTAACACAGATTACTCTGTGCGAAGCTTGACCAGACCCACATCTGCTCCGCTTTCTTTTTGAGTGGCTTTTTGATCCACACAAAGAGATCAGTTTGATTAATTCCTCATCCATGCCACAACTTTATAAAGTTGTGTAGTTAACTTGAATTAATTCTGGCAAAAGGGCAACTGTGTGGTTTGTGCTGCTGAACTACTAAACTTTTTTTTCTCTTCTTCCCAACCTCTCCTACCTGTTCCTCCTTGTCACCGTGTGAATTACACTCCTGTCCATCGCATGCAAAGACGTTGTTAACGCTTGCTTCTGCCAAAAAACTCCTGACCCTAGCTTTAACATGCTTTACGACTAGCACCGCAATTACCACAAAATTGGCAATTACTTGTCAGTCCTCTGTCAGCTTGGAGTTGGAGAGTATCAATTCCCTGCACATTCTACACTATATAATATAAATCAAACAAAAAAACATAGTTTGCAAGTTTAGATGAACAATCTGCATGCGAAATGTACAAAATTATAAGAAATCTGTAAAAGTACTGTACAGAAGACAAGGGCCAGTTCAACAAAAACAACGAATAAACAAGACGTTCTGCAACTTGAAGTTATAAGATTTTACAACATCAGTATCGTTAACATTTCTCGTATCCTGTTTTGAAGTTCATTCGAATATCGAATATGTTCGTTCTGCGACATCGACATTGTTACTGTTAAGATCAAACGCAAGAGACTTGATGCTTGATGGACATTTCCTGAATCCAAGTAGTCCCATGCTTGCAAATAAGCAATAGCCAATTAACTTCTCCTTGTCTTGACTTCGCACAAGCCTGAGACTAATTAGATATTGTTTCGCAAACGATAATGTAAAACCAAACACATAGTAATCTGAATGAGTACAGCTACAGTCTCAGAATTAATTGAGTGTTGAATAGAAATGCTTGCATGTGCAAAAAAAGTCCTGAAAAATCAAGGAAGGTTTGAAGCGTCCTCAAATCAACCGATACGATAAGACACAGCCATACAACATGACACTGCACTGTGTTTTTATCTTGCAAAAAACTTTTCTACCGTTCATTTGACCTATAGAATCCTACAGGATGTCATCTTGAATTTTGAAAACCACAACCTACACCAAAATGCATCCAAAACAATCTTAATAATTTAAATAATAAAAACAGATATTTAGTTGTAATCATCCTGAGAGAGTTAGAGATAGCGTGACCCACATTTCCTTTCATGTGTCATTGGCTCGGCATCCACCCTGTCATTTCAAAATTTTTGAACCGAGCGTGCCTACGACTTCACGGTTCATTGTAGCCCGTGTCCATCTTTAATGACATAGAAATAGCAAAGGACAAAAGAAAAATCTCTTTCTGAAAGGTTCCGTTCCTTTCAATTGTGCACAAGAGCAATCAACATAAACGCGAATTGCAATGATTGCCACCCGAGCTATTATTACTTGACACATAACTGCACTAATCCCGACACTTACTCGCATTCACTTACTTCAAGCCACGTTGTTATATTTTCTGCTGTGTCCAATGAGCACCTGTACGTCACACAATCCTTGTCACTTACTAATCTCACAACATCAAAAACCTGATGAAGTACGAAATGCATGAAATGTACTTTGAATGCAATGCAATAATATAAATCAAAAGCATTCCTGTCTGTCTTGTCGTATTATCAATTGTGCATTACATTCGATTGTCGAAAACTTTACCTACTTGGATTTTTAAAGACCTTCAAAACGTTCAAAGGGACCATTTTCCAACGGTATTGTCCTATGTACATACATTGGAATATTTTATTCTGCATTTATTTGGTCATTCCATGTTATTAACAAGTTTGCTCATTTTCGTATAACAATAAAGTAAAAGTTTTCCCTTAAACATTTCAATGGAATCTCATCCTCTCTTGCACTTTTGAACATTAATCAAACGTTTTTTTCATGAGAAAGTGCATAATTGTCAAAGGTAATGTGCATCATCATCCGTGCCATCATAACTTGCTTGCTGTTGCCTCATTTACTTCTAACGTGTCGTGATGAGTTATCGTCACTCTCAAAAAGGCCGCACACCTGCAACTTTTCCTCAAAATCAACCCAACCGTAATCATATCCAACTCTTATGCCGACCGTTTCATTAGATGGCTTTGCAATCTTCTACTTCAAACAGTAATCGCAAAAACTCTATAGCCGTTGCCTGTTGTAACTTGAAAAATGACACTGACACGAAACGAAGAACAAAATTAGAAACTCATTCAAGTACCAATCGCTATAAGACCAAACAGCTAATCCAACAAGAACTTATTATTTAACATTGCACTGAGTCGAAAGTGTCATTCCCGTTGGTTCACAGATGCGACAAAAAATGTCACATGGGAAAACTCAAACACAGGGAAGAGTCACTTCATCACACATTACAAGTTCGATGTTTATCCAAGTCATTCAACAAACGGAAATGAGCTAAAAATATCGCAAAATCAAGTTTTAAAAAACTCTCCATTCTGCAGGTAAACAAAAGAATTCAACAGATACGAAACAGACAACATTTCCACACCGTAATTCAGTATCCTCATTTGCCATTCACTAGCTCATTTTTCGAATTCCTACTTCATGCAATCTCTTTTTATGGTAAAATCCATCCGGTTTTGCGAATAATGCAGATTTACACGCAAAAAGTCATCAGTCCATTGTACTTGCTACTTTTGCTACTGCCAAGTCATTCCACAGGCTCAAAAGTACAGTTGTTGACATTTTGTGTGCTGCTGACTTGTCCTTCTCATTGTGAGATCAACATTGTAGTTGTAATGCGCTCGTATGGACGCTGTCCAAATAGTAACGCACTAAGCACATTAACAAATAAACAGCTAGTAACATTTCCACCATAAATGTTGACGTTTTGACATGTTCATCATGAGCTAAGACTAAAAAAGTCATTTAAAAATAATCCACACTTCAGACTGTATTAAAAGTACTGTTAACAGTACACGAATAAACAAGGACAAGAAAGAAAACTTAGTACATTTCAGCATTGTAACCTTTTCCGGAGACTTTGTTATCGTATGCAGAAAGGTTATTTCAAACGAACAACATTAATGACATTAACCATGCAAAGATTGGCAATTTATAAATATAATGATAATGAAAATAGTGCAAAATCAAACAATAGAAATTATAACTGACATGAAACTTCTTTTTCGCATGTTTCTTCAATGTTTCTCATACATTTTTGTGGTGATGTGCTATGAGCACACAAGGAAAAATACCCACGCTGCTTTACTAGCTTAGAAAAGCTGTGCATCAACTATTCCTCAATGAACAATGCTGCAACGTGCAGCAAAACAAAGTCGATTTCACTCTGGAAATTCACTGAACTTCGACAACACCAGAACAAAAGAAATGGAATATCATGTCTCAATGAACGTCCTCAGTGAGGCAATATGTCCACACCACAAGTCTAGGTTGAATTAATGTTTCCGTCATTAAGTCCCTTATAAATTATAAACTTCATAAGCAGTGGAACATCATATCAATTCTCAAATCATTCAAAACAACCCTTGCATGCTCTAGATTTCCATTCCCACAAATGTTCTCACGATACTATTATGATGCATGGGGTATGGGGTAAAAGCGAAATTCTATAATTAGGAATGAAGGAAAATGTAAACTAAACTCAAGTTTTACTGTACAAGGATCCAAAGTGTATGCATTTGGTGTCAAAAACCGAAGAGAACACATCACTGTGCCATAGTATTGTAATGCATAAGATTGCATTTTGCATAGCAAATTGTAAAATGAACCGTGAGTCAAAGTAAAGACTGCCACGTCCATCAACTTCATCTCTTCTCTCCGCACTTGACACGCTAACCTCCAAACAATTCTCGTTCTTGTAATCTGCTCAGTTCAAACGGTGAGGCAAAGTCCGCATGCATGCAAAGACAAGCAAAAACGACGCACTATTGTGCTTTCACAAAAAGACAAACACATTACTTTGTCTTATGTTTTTAGTATCTTGAATCTTATCTACACACTATAGTGACTGATTCTCCTACCTCTTTCGCACCTTTGCACGAATCTCTTCATTTACGGCAGTTAATTTATGAATATTATCTTTGTCGTTGTTTTTCGCAAAAAAAAGAAAGAGCTAAAGGGCCGTATTTTACGGAATACGATGTCTCATGTAAGCAACTTGAACAAACATTTGAACGCACCTTTTCCTCAGGTGAACTCTTGTCTCTCCTTGAGTAGTTCCTCTCACAAAAAATGTTATTCAAGCCTTTAGCTCTTGGACTTACGAGTCGAGTCACGTCATTATAATTGTACCAAGTCTACCAAGTAGAAGTAACTACAATCATCATAATACTCACTTTTTTCAGATTTCCTGTTTTTTCTAAATTGTACAAGTTAAATCGAGGCATCGCATCGTTCGTCGCCACATGATGCCTTTTCCTCTTACTTTCACAAAGATTGTCAACTGCAGTAACACATTGTTATAAACAAGACTACAAGACTGACAAAGTTGACGTTGGATTGAAATTGACGCTAGAATAATAAGAAAAGGCTACCCAATCGTAACTACAGTCAGATAATGTTCAACTCACAGTTGACTGAGTCACTCACAATTCTACAAAACTTCTACTGTAATAAACAAATGAGCATGGATAGCATGCAGAATGCCCTTCGAAAAAGAAATGCACGTGAACCCATGCAGCCTCCTTTTGACCAAACATAAAAGAACGAAAGTTTCATCTGTGTTTCTAATTAGACTGTGACCGCAACCAAGTGAAGGAGCATAAAGCTACATTAACTACGCTCTTCTTAAAAGTGCAGTTCCTTCTTTATCAGACATCCGTCTGTGCATAGTGAACAGTAACAAAGAAGCGAGCTAAGCTCAAGCAGCATGTAATGACAACGAACGAAGTAATCAAGCAGTCTAATTTTATTCACCAATAAGCACAAGCATAAAATTCCATCGTAAAAATTCAACTCGCAATAAATCTAACATCCATTCGGCTTCCATGTTCAATCACCCAAACTCCTTCTCAATTAATATTCATAACTATCTATCTAACTATAGAGCGAAGTGTGCTAGATTGTAATTTTGTAAAGTTTTATAGAAGTGAATCAGTGAATGATTTTATGACTGAGCATGCTAATCGTGACGAACGTCAAGTCAGGACGACAATAGTCACATGTCAAAGCGACATCGACCACACGTTTACATCACTTGGGTTGCAAGGTTAGTCGGCTCGAATATCAATACAGGATTTTAAATTACAGAAATAAAAAAAATTATAAAGAAATGCTGGCAAGAGCCAAAACGGTAATTTTAAAAGTGGTTGTGAAATTCATTCCATTCCATTATTCCTCGTACAAAAATCAAGAGTATAAATGACAAAATGCCAAGGAGCGTCTTTCACTCAACAGCAAAAGGGATCAGGTTCATTATCACGTTATGTTAGGGAGTAGAAATCATTTTGGCAAGTTTGACCTTGTTTGCCATTCCTTTGACTGCCGTTGCGATCAAGACGAATGAGTCTTAATGTCAGTGCATTTTCTAATTTGTACCAAAGCATAAAAAAGTACACATACGCAGGGTAAGAGGCAAGTGTGGGTCGTGAAATGAACATTTTAGTACTTTTAGCAAGAGAGACAGAAGCAATGTGCAATGTTCACTGTAACATTTTGTACTCTTCCTTTCACAAGTACTCAGCATGGCAAATTTGTGCAGATTTGCATAGGAACAAACAACAAAAGAGGACATGAGAAAGTCGCCTGGTCATCGCTGCTTCTCTTGTCGCGTCTTGCTGTACTCTCACGATTAGAAATGACTAAATGACACAAGGGCACCGGACGGAGGAGTTTCCTTTCGCCTTAAATGGTGTCTTGCAAGTTGACAACCAAACATCACCAGAATTCCAGTTGAAATTGAAATTGTCATGTCCCTTTATTAAAAGCAACATCCCAACTTCAATCTGTATAATGAGTCTTAAATTAGTGGCGTACCTTTGCCTTTACCACTAACACAAACTCAAAATTAGTTTCTTCTACTTTCCATATACAGTCCATGGCACAGGAAATGTTTAATATGTTTAAACATAATGTACGCTCGCATAATAAGTTCGAACAGCATAATTGTATGTTACACCTTAATCTTCCCCTCTGGAGTTGTACATGTCGCCTTGAGGTACCCGACAAGAAAACCAGTACAAAATCGTGGACAATTTGAGCCCATTGTAAATAAAATTTCCATTTTACACCCACGGGTCCGTCTTTCTTGTTTGTGAAGAGAACCTAAGTATGGCGTGCATAAGAAGTATAGTCGAAAAAAAATCTCGAACTTATTTGGCTTGCTACTACTTGGGTCCCGATGATAACGTATCAACCACCCAAAGCGCAATGAACCATCCCCCAGATTGTCACGCATTATTGTTCTTCAAAAATGCCCGAAGCCCGCAAGTCATGAAGTCTTAATAATTGCCATGATATGCTATTATATACGATACGATACGATATTCAAGGCTAAAGTAAATTATACGTCGACTCGTGCGCTAGTACCAATAGTATCATATCACAATACTATACATTAACGAAGTTCTAAAAATAGTCAATGAAAACTGGATTGATTGTGAAAACTCAAAAAATAAATCATACGATACGATTGGATGTACTACCTTAACTTTACTATCTTACAGAATTGACAAAACATACAAAGTATAAATAATCTATGACGTTACGTCACATCAAATACAAATTGAACACTAAAATAAATAAAAAGTGAAGTTTAATTGAAACTCAGTTCAAAAAAACCGTCCAGAAGACGACTTCATTGCATAATTACTTTTGAACAGTCCAGTCAACCACGAATTCATTGCAAACATGTGAACTATTAAGTTTCTTTCCTGTATGGTACATAACAACATAACTCAGTAAATAAATTGTATTACGCGTTGATTGCACAATCAACAACTTATTATTCACTGGTGTCTCCAAAATCTTTTGACGTATGGCCATCAAGACCGTACAAATAAGGTGATAGAAAATGGCAGCGAATGGACATGACGTGAACAAATGTGGGCGACAAAGCCACAGTCCATCCCGTTTCAATCAATGTGCTCAGTTCAGTTTTCAAATACCAAGGATAATCAGGAGAACATAACAGTTAAATAACGCGAGTTTAGGTAAAACGATCCATACGATTAATAATCTCTAAGTACGTCGTTGGATGTTGCGTGTGAGGGTAGTCTAATGTATTATTTTGCCAATTTGGCCTCAGAAGACCTCATAATAATTCCTACGCAAGATTGCCTTTTCGATGACATTGCACCTAATGCGCTTAAAGTTTTGCCACCCACCTACAGTAGAGAAACAGTATCGCGGATCTGGTGAAGGGAATCTATACGATTTGTCTTCTCAAGAATTAGCAACGTTTTTTCACACACTGCCAAAGTTACTTCAAAATATGGCGAGGCTAATGCCACCAGTGACCGTAAATGCCAACACATGCCAAACTGTAAATGGAGCTGACTTGAACGTTCAACGGGATATGCATGTTCACTTCTCACAAAGCCATTTGTGCGCAAAAGCATTAATCGCAATTCGCAAATACCCCAACGGACAGAGACACCAACTAAATTGTCAATTAATTTCGAAGAAACTGATCATACAAGAAAAAACCAAGTTTAACTCGACCTTTCCTATTTAAGGACAATTCGTGCTGAGCCTTCGATGTAAAAAGTTGCGAAACCCTGCCGTGATACAAATGCAGAGACACTATTTCCTTATTCAGGTGCGCACTTCGGGTGGAGTCTTCGTTTTCCTGTCATTGCCATTTGCCATTTATTACGGCTTACGGCAATGAGAATGACATAATAAAAGTCTCCGGTGGTGGGTCTCTGCCGTCTTCAATTCAATTGTTCCTTTTATTCGTAACCCGACGTCGCCTATCTTGAACTCAACTTCAACTACTCAACCTTCCTTAAATGACCAAAGGCTTAAAGTGATATTGAGAATAACAAGTTTCCACAAACGGGCTTGATGATGACGAACTGACACCAGGCGGGAACAATGTGCGTGGGATGATGAACGCGTCGTCGTGCTTCGCTAACTGCAATTTTGCATCAGCTCATCCATGCACAATAATTATATCTCATTCCAAACTCTTCATGGGTTACGTTTTAGGTCTAGCCATAATTTCTCGTTTGCTCACAACTATCTCATAATAAATTACCTTCCGTAATGCTACAAAAATGTGTTTGTCCGCTAGCCATTTCCGGGGTAGCAAAAAAGATCCTATTAAGTTTCAGGACATTACACCAGACTGCCAAGTTGAAGTCAACAGTGCAGTTCAATAATGGTCAGATTCATGTAAAGTCCAAGCTTGGAAAAATGTCCAATAAATTGTACAACACTTTCTACTGTTGTGAATCAAGCGGAACGATTAGTGTAACAGTTAATATCAACAAGGAATGAGTTTTTTGATCACTGCAAAGTAATCAGCATATGTGTACAGCATGTTCATTACATTCTGCAAAAAATCTACATAACACATAGAATGCTGCTTCTGCAGCTATAAACAAACAAAGTTAAACGTTCAAAATGAAGCCGAATCGCTCGTAAAACTCATTCATCCAAAAGCAAAAGTACAAAACCAGTAATTTGCACTATTAGATTTCAATGCATTTCTGTGTATCCGCAAAAGCGTCTAATAAACTGAACTATTAATCGGACTGTATATCTGTGTGTATATAGTGCATTATTAACTCAAGGTACTGTTGTTCACTGACTTCCACTGAGTAAAGTTAAAAGTTAAAATATAACATCATAACATGCATTACAATTACAATGTATAACCATGATAATTGAAATGGTGAAATATACTACGCCAAGCTAAAATGTACAAAAATCACGCTTGTCCATCTGCTCACTCCACTGCGACAAATGGTACTAGAGCAAAAATAGTGTTGAAAAGGTATTTGTAAGATAATAACTAATAAGTACGTTTTCAGAAAGTTCTGCACAATTATGCCGGCCAGGTTAGGTTAGGTTAACTGAGCGGTTAATAGTGCAGCTTGGGCGGGCTCCATTGTTTCATATCCATAAAGTCATAAAGTTTCAGCAAATTGGAAGGTATATATTGGCAGTTATCAACGAACTGCAAAGCAAAGCTTTTAGAAGGACTAAAGGATGTCGTTTAGATAAAGATTTCAATATCATACCGTAATCTTTTCTCTTTTGAACTCTTTTAAGACAGAGGCAGACTTAGAAAACATTGACTTTTAGTCGTTTCTTCATTTTAAAGGAAACGTTACTTGAAATGTACCATGCAAAGAGCACAAAATATGGCAAAGTAAAATGTAATAGAGATTATGGAATATCATAATGTCTTCCGGTAAAGTGAACCAGGAAAATATACAATGATGAACAGTCTTGACATGAAACACTGCGTCCTAATGGAGATGGCACCGAAAGCTATTAAGCAGACGGAAGTGAATTCTTATCATAATTTGTGATTACACGCACATCTTCTTTTCTCGCATTTTCTAAACTGGACTAAAAATTTCTTTACGTTCGCTATTCACTTTACAGTAGCCATTATTATACAATTATTTCTTACCGACTACGCAGAGCTGACTACCGCTTTACACTTAAATGTTAATAATGCATCAATTACTTCCGCCATGTACTTCGAAAAGCTTCAATTCCATTACTTTTACGCGTTGTAGATGTGACACCTAAGACATAAAACTATCCCTTCAGCTTCAGAGCGATGTTACGGATTTGTAGTCAAATTCACTTTTCACCACTAGTAATACTTCTGCAGATGCGATACAGATGTACTGATGTACTGGTACTGGTGTAATTTTAGTTTCAATGCAAAGAGTCCTATTTCCTATAGTTCCTCTTTGGTTTCAATGTAACCGTCACCAGTAACTATATTACTAAAGATATTACTATTATATTACTCATTATCATTATTATGCAAAACGTCGTCACAAACCACAAGAGACAAGATGCATAACGCATAACAATACAATGCATGATATAGTTAGCATAATAACTTGTGACAAAGGTGACATGTTAAAAAAATAAAGGTAGACGTAACAAGAAAAAATTGCATGAAATTCTTACCTGTGTAGCTCAGCTTGAGTGTCTATTTGAACAGCAACCGCTTGCCATGCATGAGCAACCGAGCCTGTGGCTTCCTTTGAGGCTTTCAGAAGCTTGCCTGAAAGTTTCGACAGTCCTTTTGCATACTGAGCCTCCAACTCTGACCTACAAAAGCCAGCAAAATACAATTTTAGAACTTCTCTTTTTGTTACATGGGTGCAGTCTTCTTCGGCAGTAGGATGAAAAAAAACTACCAAGTTTACCATCTCACACCACAACAGGAGATCGCAGATCCATCCGCTTTTGTTACTCTAACAATAACCTCATAGCACCATAGAACAAAAACCACTATGAGTGCAATACTAAACAACAGGCAAATCCGGCGTGGATTATTGTAAATAATCAGAATGATACCTACTAGATGCAAGTTGCAACTTGCATCAATGCTCACCTCAACACAACAAGAAATAGAAATAGAAACACAACAGACAGAGAATTCATACTATCTGCACTCACAAGTTTGTATTTCCCCACAACATCCACATCAACATTAAAACCCAAAAGACGGTATTGTACATTTTACATTTGTACATCTCGTATCGTATTGCAATAATAATAGTTTTGCAGCTCTGTTCGCTTATCTATAATGGAAATGGATGCACTATGTACATCACCAGTTCGTTGCACATACAGAATGAAATGACTACTGTCGCAGTTTACAATAATCCCTCATTGGCATTTTGTGAATAGAATCCTTCACAAATGTTAAATGGATATTGTAGTACATAGTACATTTTTCAGACACTTTCTTTACCAAGTGAGCTAGTGAGCCTTACCTTTTTTTTTGTGAATGACATAGGGAAAGTAGTCTTTGAAAAGCAAAGACATGCTTCTTCTTACATACACAGCGAGGACAATGTGACTTATTGTTGGTTACAACAAGGCATACTGATACTGTATTCGCATCAGCGTTCAACAAGCATTTTGCGACAAAAGAAATATATGACAGCTTTCCTTGTCATTAATTTTTAAAGAAATCTAAAAATGACGCGACAAAAGCTTTTGAACATCACTTAAAGCTTTTCTTACGTCTTTGGTTTGCGGGTTTTGAGTGAATTTGCATCTATTCGATAATACTCAAATTGCTCTTGCTCTACGGCAGTCTGGTCTATGAAAAATGATCAATTCTAGTGTTTTAACTCTTTCAACAGTAAATAATAAATCTCGAATTTCTATAGCGCAACAACAGACAACACCCGCTTTACAGAAAGTTGACAAACGATGTTACTGTACATACATTATGATACTAAACTGGTTTAGAATCACGAGTCAATGAGCAAAATTGTTTTTTTGCATTTGTATGAAACTTCTTACGGTTGCTAATTTCATTGATAACTTGCGGCTTAATTTGTTCGGATTATGATAATACATTGTGAACCAAAATTATCTTTAAAAGAAACATTTCACTTTCTTGGTTTGCCATCGCAGACAATGCAACCACGAGCTGCATTATGAAAGTACAAATTAAATCAAACCTATCACGTAACATACAATTAAATGGTTCGTTTCACGACGATCACAGCATTTAAAAATTCAACTTTCGTTCTTTGTTGTGCGACAAAAATTAATTGAGAAAAATTCACCATAGAATTAATCCATTTAGTTGTACCCGTTTGCGTTGTCTGCAGCAGTTTGCATTAGCTATACAGTTGTGACTGTGGCATCGACATGCTAATCTACACTTCATAATAATCCACGGAAATAGCATATGGTAAATGCACCCAAATAGAATCTCTAAAATTCGAACCACGTATGCAAGCATGGAAATGTTCGGGCTCGTCACCGCTTCACTTGTGCCACTGTTGTTCACCTGTTGCGGTTATGTGTCATCCGGTTAGCATGAATCACACTACGTAGTCGTCTTTGTCAAGACAAAGAAAATTCATAATGTACATAAAGTTTCAACAAGTCAAATGTTTACATTTTTAGAGGAAAAGAATACTCATGATACGGGCATTAACCTAAATACCCGAGCTTTGAGTAATGTCAGCATAGCAAAGTTCTAAAAAGGCACAAGCTACAAGTGACATTATTAAAGAATAGTCAATTTCGTGTCTAAAGCGCAGAACTATAAATGTTATATGTCATCCTAATTTTGAATGCAAATGCAGGTGACCTAATGATTCTTAGCAAGAAGATGACACAAAATAGGCACATCTCAAGATTTCAACTAGAGCAAACTCATCAAGAAGTAAATCTCTGTCATTACGTTTCTACTACACTTGCCAACAACTGCGGCATAATATTGTCACAAGCATTATTTCCACAGCGGGAGCTTCATCCAGACCCATTCGTCACATTAAAACTACGACATCTGAGCATCCTTTAATTTCAACACTTTTGTCACGTCTGAAAAATCGGAACGACAATGTGGGGAAATCTCACATGAAATAAAACCTACAAAACCTCATTATTGTGAAGACCTTTGCGTAGCTATAAGCTTTCAGTGCTCTGCTCAATAGTACTAAACCGAATTGTTATTGCTACACAAGAAACCAAGTTCCGCCGAATGACCACTTGACACACTTATCAAGTGTGTCCAATGAGCCCGTGGCCTTGTGTCCGCATGTAATGCTCAAGAAAACGTCATTGTAATTCTGCCAGTGTTCACTTGCTTACGCCTCGATCGTTTCAGAGCATACCAACCTAAAACTACAGGAACATTGCATTGTCTATGTCGAATGCAATCGACACCGATTGGTTCACGGCAAACTTGGCATGGTGCACAATAGCATAAAAGGTTCCCAAACTAGTAATGTGCAATACGTACGGTAATTAATTGATTTCGAGGAGAAGTCAACACTCATAGTCGTCAACCGAAGTAACTAGTAAAATTGTACATACCTTTCTTGCAACACAGCAGACAAGTCTTTGCAAAAGTCGCCGCCTTGTTTGACGACTCGTCGCAATTCTTCAAATTCATTTTGCCCCTGGAAAAGAACAAGTTCAAAAAGCCATGATTAGTAAACTTTAATGGCATTACACTATAAACAGCGCGCTATTGCTTTTAATCATTTTAAGAACAAATCATAATCATCTGGATATAATAATTAGGCTTTCACTCTGTCTCTACCCTTTAGTTACAGTTAGTTATGACGTTGTTAGAAGGGAAATGTGATCGAAGCGTAATAGCAAATTGGCAATAATAAATTGTAACAGATGTTTTGCTGATGAACTTATTGCACAACAATGAATCCCTTCAACTGCAACAATCACAACGTTTGTTTGCGTGCGCTCTGTTCACTTTTATATATTTTTCATCTGCAGAATCAAAAGTTAACTAGTGCAGATCATTCATCATATTTTTGTTATTAGTCCTCATTCTTTTGATAGTACCAAATCAAACGAGGTGCATAAAACTCCATTTGGACAGTATGAATTCCTCTTTGTGATTACAAGGCAACCTAACCTAATTATCTGAATGCTTCCATGAGAAATCTCGTGGAATTGCCAGGTAGTATAGTTTTTAATTCACAATCTTTGGCAAAGAGTGATTTGATTCATCTTGCGTACGAGTACTCACTCAAGTCAAGACTGAATTGCCTTTTCAATCTGAATGGGAGTTTCACACGGGTCTTCCATACCCATTCATTTACAAACGAATGCAACTGTACATTTTGTTTCTAATTGCAGTAAGAAAACCTGCCTTCTCTTTTCTTGAATGTTTTTGCTTTGCGTTTGCAGTTTGCACACGGCAAAATAATCTAGTAAAGGTAAGGTCAGCCGCATTTGATTGCAGCATACGATTATATACATGATACGTTTACGTTTATGTACATTGCCATTCTAATAACTATATACTACTGACTGACTCTCTATGGGCTTGGCAAAGTTGTTTGCCAATTGTATCTTTCTCTCCGGTCGACAGTCGCCATCCAAGTTTACTATGTGAGTTAACTGTGAAGTCAACCAAATGGTTTCAATACTCTGGTTTCTTGGCTCTATCCATCTCTTATACAATGAAATGCAAATGAGACTAAAATGGAACGAATTTTAGGAGCGGTTGGTCGAACAGCACAATTTTGATAGCAATATGACATTGCACAGTTCATGTTCAAGTAGAATAACTTAATCAAATTTCAATTCATGTCCACATAACTTCACGGCCACAAATGTGTGTTTCAGAAAAACGACACAGGGTTTTAGTAGTCAGGAATTGTTGTTTCGTTCTTACAAAGACTCAAATCGAATTCCTATTACGATTTTCTTGTAAATCGAAACGTGAGTAAGTGGCAACCATACTGACTATTGACCCATATCGAACAAGGAACTTCAGTTTCAGAGCATTGTAGTATTAAGATTTGTACATAACGTAATGTATGGTTTAAGTTACAGAAACCCGATACACACGAAACTAAGCATTCCGATGATTACTAGAAAACCCTTCTTGTTACAATACGATAATGGGATGTCAGCTTTGTTCCTGTTTCTTCGTGAAATACATGTCATACAGATTTTGAACAAGAATTTTGATGAGCGTCATCGCGTATACGAAAATCAAAGAATGTAATGTACTAAAAGAAAGGGGTTAGCCAAGAAATGAGATGAAGATCAAGATTAAGAATCATAACGAAGAAGTGGAAGAAGGGCTGTGCTTGCAACCTGAATAAAGATATGAATTTTAGCTACCTATAATTGAATCAATTTAGTTGTGCTCTAATGTAAACTCGGACCAATTATCTCAAGTTCATAGTTCTAGCTTCTTATGTATAATTGGCAGATCTATAGGTCTATGCTCTACTACTATATGCTTACTGCTTACTAACTATATAGATCTGCCACTGAAACAATGCTAATTCACATTTAAGTATCAATTTCTAGATAAGAATCGTTCAATCTAAAAATAAGAATAAATAATAGTATGTATATGTATAGTCTCCATTACCTGTGTGGACTTAATCCGACGCAATGTCACTTTCCTTTCTCGTGACATGATCTAATATTTGGTTTTCGTATCAGAAACACTGAAGAAAGGAGTGTCAGTACTCCTTTAAGACAACTTTACAAATGAAGTAAACTCTGAACACTGGAAAACAACATTTGTCCGATTCCTTATAACAACTAACAACCTAAAGAAGTCGAATGGGTGCACAAAAAAGAAGACGGTCGTTTCGTGCAATTCTGTCGGCACGAATTTGGGCAAAATTCAACACAACCCACGTTGAAGACACACATACAGCTCGTTCCCTAACAATGTTAGACAATCCATGAATACAGAATTTATGCACAACAATGACGTGCAAAAAATAATGTAATTGAGAGTTTACAAAGTTTTTCCGTGCTAAAAAATCGAATGATTCCAAAATGCTAGTCAGTCGTGAAACGATAAAACACTAAAATGTTGCAGATTTTGCACCAATTCGAATTCAAACTAACAATATTACAGTTCCGACTTGACTTGAACATGAATACGGAACGCGACTTGAGATATTTTTTGCACACATGCGTAGTTTGCAATGTGCCGAATGAATTTCCAAGTGACACAAAGCAGAACCACCGTTGTTTGAGGGTCTAATTGAGTCTTCAAGAGTTTCTTCACAAGTCGAAGGAACTACTGTGTGGTCTTTCGTCGCCTTTAAGGTTGGTATAGACGAAGTCACGTTGTGGGTTCCTTCACTCGCTAATGACTTCAGTTAACTGGTCTATGTTTAGAAAAAAATTGTGTTTGTAGAGTTAACGGCAATTCCGCAATCCCCAGGTTCCAAATGTTGCAAGACAAATGATGTTATGTTAACAAATGTTGTCCGAATGCAGCTCAACTCCTAGCATTGCATTGAATTTAAAAGTGTTTCAAACATCATGCATTCGGGAAAAAAGGCTACAATTTCCAAACAAGACGCATGTCGTGAGTAGTGCAAATAGAGCTAGAGCACAACAAGAACTTTGCCAAAAAGTCCACTTTTGTGACTGATTCTGACACTTAAGTTCTTCCGTCGTTTAGGTAAATATTTAACACTACTTGTTGAAAAGTGTGAAATCCCGACTCAAAAATGACCCAAATTCTCCCGTCAAGATGTACAACAAAAGTAGATTTTTTCCGTATTAGCTTCTTGTGACATTACGACTACTGGTGAATGATTCCCAAAATTTCTCAGTATGCACAAACAATCGTTTTTGTACACCTTGCACGCTTGCTTTTGGAATACTAAACTTTTTGTGAAATCACAGTATAGTATAATCACAATCTAATCAAATTGTCACCAGACTCAAATATAACGCAATCGTCCCACACGAAACGACACGGTCACTTTTTCTATCTCCACTCTCAACTAACAAGAGAGAGTAGAAGAAAAAAAGTTTTGAAAAAACCTAAACTCGTTGGTGCACTTGGAATGAGCACCTTGAACAATGAAATGCTCCCAGTTACACCTTCAATGAACAACTGAGCTCACTCAGTTCAAAAAATGAGAAACTCACTTTGCAAATACTGTAAAGAGAAGCATTAAGCATGGGAGTTTCTTCAACACAGGTGAGATACAAATAAACTGTGTGAATAGTGATATAGTCAACGCATAGACATTGCAACTTGCAACCGCTAACGTTAACCTGAAAGCACACAGAACACAACATCCAAAGCACACCTGTGTATACTAATGGTAAGAATGGGGACGTTTCGTTCGTTTGAATACGAGCTTTTCGTATTGAAAAAGCCTTCTACTCACTCAGTCCTCAACAACACGAAATGGATAGGTTATATTATATAGCTTCAACATACAGAAATGGTAAACCTGATCTTCTGTACAGTGAAGATTTCTCATTCTTAAGCATTTTCTTGATTTCATGGGCATGGGAGATGGTTGAAATCGTGTGGGCATTTGGCTCTCACTACGCCCCAAACGGTGGACAAAAACTTTACAACCACAACAATCCACATGAGACTCAAGAACAGATGGTTTACGGCTAGAACTACACAGTTTACATTGAAAGATGAGCACTTTTTTTATGCAACGGGATACACTGATTGTTTCTCATGCATGCATCTTACGTACGAAGTACGATGCTATTTTGAGATTTGTGACTTTTATGAGAAAAAACTGTTGGAAAGTAGCGAAAGAGCAGAAACAAAAAAGTGTAAAATTAGGTGACATTATTTGCAAGCATAAAATGAAAAGGTGCAAAACAAAACTGTTTCCTAAAAAAATTGACAAAAACGTGAGACGCCCAGCAACCTTCAAATATACTGCGTAAATGTGTTACATACATGCAAAAAAATGCATGAATTTAGGACCGAAGCAATTGCATGCAATATGGAATATATTGAAGGTTGTTGCAATAATCTTATGCTGTAGGATGTAGCCTGTAGCTGCTCAGTTTTACGTGACTTTACATTAGGAGCTGGTATCACATTTGATTTTTAAAAAGAGAAATAACAATAGCCGCAGTTGTTGACTGATACGGCAAAATGACACGCTTGTGGTCATGAACACAAGTGCACAATATAGGTATCTCACTTGCAAATAATGTAAACAAAGATTAAAAAACGTTATTCTTATGGAATTGCTTATAGTGATAGTGATGATGGATATTGTGCTGTACCGGAGATATACTGGCATGTCATTGCCGTAAGTTCATTCAAACAAAAACAAACAATTTGACAGTACAACGTACAACATAAATACAAGAACATTCCAACATCATGCCCTTTAATCATTTATATGATTATAAAAATATGAAAATGGACATGACAAATTGAGAAACAAGAATTTTGACACTAACATTAGTTGACAATCATCTTCTTCGTAATCACGGCACGTGGAAGCAACAGTGTTGAAGTACAGACGATTTCGTTTGCGTGAAAATCATTTAATGGAGATGATGGTTTAAATTAATGTGTGAAAGTTTGATGTGTACTAAATCTGCGAGTTTCTATTTGTGCGACCTGAGACGACGCCTAAAAGACTAAAACTGCACAGAAATATTGCTTTATGACTGTTTGATTATTATTTACATTTACACAATTATGATTCATAGTAAAAAAAAGAGCCAAAGGGTTGAATTTAATGATGTTCTGTTCAACGTGAACTTCAGTCAAACTTTTTGTCCATTGCAATAACGCTGCATGCTACGATGTTCATAAATAACAATGCTGTCAATCACACACAATCAAAGCTGAGACTTTTGGGTCACTTTCGCTCGATTTCCTTCTTTGGGTCACAGTCGCATCAGCGTCAACGAACGAGGAAAGATTTATAACGACTGAATTTGACTCTGGGCATCAATATATTTACAATAACGGGATGTTGTGTTTGTGTTGTATTGTATTGACCCATTGGCTGCAACGCTGCAAGCAATCATTCCAGACTTCATATTGGGTGACTAATTCATAAACGCGATTTTACGTCACGCACATATAGCAGGTTGAGTTAAAAACTGAAGCCTAAAGCAAAAGCTCTAAACTTTAAAGAGTTTTGGTAATAAGCTGAGGGAGCCAATAGCCAATGACCAAATTATCAACAGAGTCTCATCATCATGTATTGTAAGCTTGAAGAACCAATACAACGTCAATAGCCAAAAGAGAAACGTGACATGACAATTTCCTCTGGCTGTGCAATTTGTAGTACAATGACAGGAGAGTTAATTGAAAACTAAAGATTAAAGCGTTTAACGTATTGCGTACCTGAAGAGTGTCGTCGATATCTTCAACTTCTTGAGCTGCTTCACCAGTACACGTGCTACTGCTTTCAACATTGGCATAATATGAATCCGTTTCTGTAACATCATCCTTCAGGAGAGACACAGATCTACTTCGTCTTGACGTGCTACGTGACACTTTGATACCATCTAGTCCCGTTGCGGTTCCGTGCTCCGGAGTCTTCACTCTGCGATGATACCAGGAACCGACTTTGCGTTTCACAGACGTCACAGAGCGGCTTACTCTTTCGGCATTTTCGGTTACGAGAGAACTCGTTCGGGATAATTTGTTTCGAGCTTTTTTTGGAAACAGATTGCCCAAAGCTTCACTTCCCCGTCTTCCCGTCACGTCAATCCCAGCGTTAGACAAACTTAAACTTCTTTGGAAAATGCGTTGTTTGAAAGTTTCTGGACGATCTACAATTGATGCTTTAAAGTCACTGAGCATGAGTTGACTCAGCCTTAGAGATTTCTTGTACGAGCAGTCTTCTGCAGTTTGCCTTCGTTTTTTGATGAAGTTTACACGTCTCGGAGGAAGGTTTATGACAGCATGGATTACTGTTTCTGGAGCAGAAGACGACCCTTGACTCCCAATTTCATTAACACTTCCTGGGCCATGTGCTGAAGTGGGGGACTGTCCTTTAGCTCCTTTAGCTGCTAATACAATCGTCGTAACCAGATCCGGTGTTTGAGAGATGCTGTTGACACAAGAATCTCCACCCGTGCTGAAAAAAGTTGAAGCTTGCTTGGTATTTTTGTTTTTGCTCGAATGCTTCTTCTCTAATTTAGGAATCGATTGCCCGGAATTTTCACTTCCATGCTTTGAATCCACTAAAACATTCTGGTATTTGTGCTCACTCCCCGTGCTACTGTCAGTTTCGGTTGGTTCCCGTTCCACTACGTTTGTTTTTGCTTCTCCATCCGCATTCGGTCTCGTAGCCATGAAATTGTTTTCCGCTTCATCTTTCACATCTTCAGATTCCATAATATCGTCATCCTTTCTTTCACACTCACACGTGCATTTCTCACTCACATCTTCAGGGGCACTTTGATCCGAACTGGTCAAATTCGAAGACACATCTTCCGAAACTGACGAATCTGTAGGAAACTTGGGTACAGGCGGAGGACAAGTGACAACTGCCACTGCCACTGCTGTTGTGTCCGAAACTGGCTCAATTGTCATCTTCCCTTCCACAACTCCTCCTTCTCCAGTACTTTCACTGGACAAAGCTGTGTCCCAATTACTCGCACTGCTCTCAGAATCTCCCAAATCATCCCCTTCAGAATCTGAATGCTTCTCATCCACTTCCAAAACAGTCTTACCATGTTCCCCTTCCAAGACCTTCGCTTCAAACGTGACATTCTCATAATAGAGTGCCCGATCATCTTCTTCATCAGCCATTTCCAACGATGTTGATGTTGTGGTTGAAACAAAGTCCGGAGGAGCAACAACACTCGGTTGAGCAGCAGATTGAAGAACACTCATTTTTTGTACTTCTTGTTCTGTTTCACTTGGCTTTTTTATCACAGTCTTAACTCGACGATTGAATGCGAGCACACGAGGAGATCTTAACGGCAGTGGGGGCAAGGGTCCCTTAGAATTCCCTTCCACTTTGACTTGATCTTCACTCTCGTTCCTTATCATTTTCGATAATACCCTTTCTGCCGATAGCGAACAACTGTACTTTGATGAAAACTTGACAAGAATTCTAGTCTTGTAAACATAGTAGTTATATTACTTGGCGTTCTTTCCTCAAGGAGCAAGAGACTACGCTACTTACAAAACGATAATGCACAATGTACTTCTGTCACGTCTCAATTTAACCAACACCATAAACTGAAGTTTTACAAACCATATAGAAGTAAACAATCCGTCCTTTACAATGTCCCTTTCATATGAATCACTACTAAAAACTAATAAAGTCCCATTCGTGATCACAATACGTTGGTGACAAAATCACATGAACAGTCGCAGTTGTCGGTTGCCTTTGAGTTGTACGTTCCACACTCACACAGTCTACTGAACTGAAAAAGCCACTCTTTGGCATGTGGCACGAAGACGAAAACTAACGTCCCGGGTCGAACAACCAGGCGTTTGCGTAGAAAGCAAAGATTGGAGACCACTTGTGTGTGTATTATTCAAGTGAGATGTGTGGCATGGAATCGTTTCGACAAAAAAATTCGGAAGAGACTCTCGACTGGAGACAGACACAGTGCAAGTGGCTTGTTGCCATTCGTACGTGCGACTATTAAGTAAGTTTTCAAGTGTGTCGAGAAGTCGGCAGTCGGGGATGTTGCTGGTCCTGGTCCAGATGACACGTTCGGTGTGCTTTAAAATGCTTATTTTTGTCTTTTTCTCGTACGAGAATGAGAAAAAGGGTTTCAAATTCAATAAAGTACATGGCTAGGCGACTACTAGGCCAGTAGGGCTTGAAGTTTAAGCTCTTTTTCGTCGTGCCCTTCTAAGTACATGACGACTTCGCACTTACATGCTTTGGAAAAGTGATCCCTCCCTGGAATTTTAACTTTAGAATGTTGTCTCATGGGAGGCATATAATAAGAAATTGTCAAAAGGTCGACCCGTCGTCCTTAGTGTCGTGTCTTCTCTCTTGTCATTTACCTGTCTTTCCCGTGAAATCCTTAATTCCTTTTGTACTATAAGTATCTGCATATGAGGACAATACAATCCATCTTCGAAAACCATCCTTTCCCTGTCACACAACGGCAATGACACAATAAACGTATGCAAGAGACAAGAAAATGTCAATAAACATGGTACTATAGTTTATTTATGGAAAGTGATACTACTCCAGTGGCTCATCGCGTGTCGTACTGCCGTGTACTACGTGTACACTGTATAAATCGTACTATAAAACGAAAGTTGTATTCTAACTTTCAGAAAGCGAACCTAATGATTAAGCGTGAAAGTAGCAGTCATTTCAAGGCGAATTATGACTTATGATTTAGCCGTGCTGGAGGTGGCTTACTTTTAAAATGCGTTCCATACTTCCAGAAAGCTACGATTATAATCTGTTTGAAAAATGACATGACAGAATAAAAATACCTTTGAGACAAAGAGAAACTGCGTGGATCTTCTATGCGGTTTGGCTCTGGATTAAAGTTCTCACACTTTCCATACATTGATACATTCATTCCGGTTTTGGCTCCTGGAAGGCCTGGAACACTCAATTCACATTTCAAGAAGGATTGAGCACAGGATCTATTTGCTGATCTGCAATCTGCACCACCATCATAAATTTTGAGATTTATACATGTAATGTGTTGTGTATGAGTTTGACAGAGACGGATGCTTATTTGCTTATGCAACAGTCAGCCATTCGAAATCAACGATCACTACAAGGCGAAGCAAAGGCATCTGTATCTCATGTATCATGTTACATGTACATGTTAAATTAAATATGACGATGATGTTATTCAAACTTATACAGCGCATAACGCTGAAGGAAAATCGCATGTGACATGAACAATTTAAGCCTATTATTGTAGGAGTAAATTGCACTTGTTAACAGTAACAAAGATCCAATAAAGCCTCATATACGACTATACGACTAGTTGCATTTTTGTAGAATGGAAATCAAACAGTAGACATAGACAGTAAATCGTAGTTCACATTTCACATTGCATTATATGATGTCAATTTTATGCCTCATTTGTTATATCATTGTCTTGTCACTTCTCCGAAATCCATATCCATAATTCCATGTCCGTAAATCCGTAATCCATATCCACTCAAGACGTTAACAATCAAACGTTAAATTCAATACTCAATCTCAAGGTGAAACACCGGAAACGTCGAAAGCTATCTTTAAATCTAATTTCGCTCGGCATTAGTTTAATGAAAATGGAAAAAGTACAAATGACGTTCACATCACATAATGTTTTTGATTTTTATTACGATTTTATTTAATAGTTAATTACATGTAAAAATAAAAAGGTTGCGCTCGTGCAATCTAATTTTTTATTTTCCTTCGAGTGCATTCACTTCTTCTCATAAAACCTTGCATTTATAACAACACATTCGCACATTAGGAATTTTTAGCATATTGCGTCTTGCGTCCGTCGTCGGATACTTGGATTTTGCGAATCATAATCATATCATGACTCATGACGACATGAAATCCGAAGTGTTGAGATTGCAAATACAATTGAGACAAATCGAAACTGGAACTTGAAACGTTGAAAGTTGAAACTGAAAAACTGAAAAACTGAAAAACTGAAATGAAATGAAACTGAAATGCATTCGTTGCCGTTTGCCATGCATTGCCATCTAAACTTACTTCAATGTGATGCAATCCAGTGCAAAGACGATCGAGGCCACGTAGCCACGTATGAATGAATCGAGTCTTGACGTTTTCAGCGCCGAAACCAAAAAGGTTTTTCGAGGCAAGAAGTCTGTCGTACTTATTTCCTTTGCAAATACCGCACAAGGCACACACAGAACGACAGAAGGCACAGAATTTAGATAAGGAAGGACGAGGTAGGAGATAGAACTAGGACAGCAGCAGAAAGCTGTGGTCATTGAGGTGAACTTGAACACCTGAAGGTACGACCTTACGACCCGCCGGAGGACGACGGATGGGAGACGTGACAGTTTTAAAATCCAGCTTTAGCATTAGGGTTCTAAAAAAGTGGTATCTTTCAGTTTAATTTCCACGATAATCGATTATAGTCATGCCGTTGAGAAATACGGGACAAAGTTCAAAGTCCCTGCAAGTAGAGGAAGGGTACAATAAAAAGGGAGCAATTATTGTGAATGGAGCCAGTAGTGCAAATACGTCACTTGAAAACCGGTGTTTGGACGATCCGAAAAATCCCGGATGTGTCATTCCGGCATTGGTAAGAGTTTTTGTAATAAGGGTGAGGTCCAGTTCAGATTCAGAGTGTGAAGCAACAGATTTATGAGATGATGAACTGATTTATTGATTTGGTTTTGATTTCGGACGTTTTGTTTTTTTTTTTTTTTTTTTTTTTTGTAGGATGAAAGATGGGTACCTCAAAGTTTGGAATTTATAGAGTTCTACGTACCATCTGAAATTAAGAAAGGAGCAGTTTTGAGTAAATGGGTCCGTGATATGTCAAGATTAATTTGTGACCTTTCATACATGCTTTCTGCGTCTCACCATGAGTTTTGGTCAACTATTGTTTGTTCAAATGAATTTAACGAGAAAGTTTTAGGAACGTTTTTGGAAGAAGCTCCAAGATTTTTCGATAAACGTTTTGAAGCTTTCACCACTCACAAAACCACTAAAAGAGTTTATGTAGCTTTGTACCAATTGTTTTTCCGGGTATTTATGCGAATTGCTACTCACAAGGAATCAGAGGTAATTTCGATTGATTTTGCTGTATTATGATGATTGAATAAATTAATGAATATTTAGGCAATGATTTTATAAATTATAAGTTATAAGAACGTCATTAATGATATATATTTTGGTTTAGGAGAACTACATTACTCCCAAGATATGGGCTGGATTCTTGTACGATTCCAAGATTTTCGATTTCCCGAGGATGTTGACGATTTCTTTGCTTTTTCAAGGGAAAGGCAATACACTATTACCAGGATTACTAGAGACGGTCATGCAACATGAAAAGCGCTGTGAAAATAATTTGGATGCCACTATTCCGATCATAATGGATAAGTTTGAAGACTGCACACAACAGCTGGAATCCTTGTTGAAGAAATCCAGAAGCTCTACGCGAGATGTGGAAGGAGTTATTGATGAGTTGCTGACTTTAGTGATATCAGTGCATAAGTTTCTGAACGCTTATCCTCCAGGAGCCCGTTCATTCTTGCTGTACCCGTCATTTCTTTCTAGGTATCGTCAAGTTGTCACATAACATTTTTATTTTAATATTCTAAGTTTCACGTTTTGAATTTTCATACATTATCTTTACTTATTGCAGTCTTGCGGCAGCATATGAAAGTCATCTAATTATGTGGTCTAAGGTTGTGAATGCTCATAAAACTTTGAAACCGCGAGTCACGCTTCTTAGGGTTTACATTTTGCGTTTGTTTCGATTCATACTTGCTCAACCCACCATTCTTTGTGTTGAAAAGTGTAACGAGTAAGTTTTACATTTTTACTCTCCTGATTCTAAATTCCAATTATAATTCGTAATATATGTAAATAATACAACGATTGACTGCAACTAGCAATGATTTCAATTTTAGTCGTAGATTGGATGAATTTTTTGAAGCTCTCACCGGTTGTCTTGAAGAAAGGCATTTTTTGCATGACTATGAAGTTTCATACCCCTTCCGTACGGAAATGAAGACAATTTTACGTCGTGGGATTTACATGTAAGTAACATTATTCTCGCTAAGTGATAGTATCAGAGTGATGGATTAGACTTTGAGTCGTCTTGGTTGTATCAAATATAGTAGCGTAGAGCAGCCGAAGGACGAACGATATTATGCTTTTAAGGTATTGTGATTATGAATTGGTTGAAATTCATAAGATGAAAATTTGTTTTGTTATTCAGAGACGAAACCCGAATCGAGTACATGGCCAATGCGATAGCTTCTTGCTTCTACGAACTGGGAGAAGAATACCCTGCTGAGAAAATAACTGTCGATCCAATGTATGATCCTAATTTTGATAGGCAATTGTTAGGCGCCTGTTCGTTGGATGTGACAGGAGTAGCACTGAAATCATTAATTACACAAGTGAAGGACCTGTTACCTGATTTACCTGATCCATACGTGGAAGTATGTTTCTCCTTTCGTTTTACTTTTTTTGTGCTGGAAGAAAGGAATCATTATTAATGATAATGATAATGTTCTAACTCCTACAGGCGGTGCTGAAGCATTATAATTACAGCTCAGAATCAGCAATCAACGCTCTGTTAGAAGGAAGTGTCCCTCCTCGATTTGACAAATATAAAGATCCCGAAAATCTCCGATCTCCAAAGCCAGCACCAGAGGAACTGGTTAAGAGTCCAATATCGGATAATCTTCCAGTAAAGGATATGAGTGAATCTGTACTTCACGTTGGAAAGCGGTAGGTCATTTTCGTCATAATAGCCCGTGGTTATATAGCTATGACGCTGGTTTGCTAACTATAAAAGTAAACATAAAATCATAAAATGTTTTGATCTTTGATGCGTACGTTAGGAGTCATGGATTTGCAAGCATGGAAGATTTCATGAAACAATCAGACAACGATAAAAGTTTTAAAAATGAACTTAAGAGTAAAATATATGAGGGTTTGGAAGCTGATCAAGTTGCGAAAGAGAAGAGAATGGAAGAGGCAGAAAACGAACGTAAATCGCGTTTTCGACGAAACCTTATGGACGACTTTAATAATGTACGCATAGTTAAGGATTCTTATATCCCAGAAAATCTGTTACCGTATCGGGAAGATGCAGAGTATGATGATGAGTACGATGACACCTACGATGAAGTTGGTGTTGGTATGACTGAACCAGACAATCAGGAAAATTGGTCAGTTAAGCCCCTAAATAAAAAGGCAGCCGTAGAAGAAATTGAGTCTGAGGAGGACGAGAACGAGACCCGGGCTAAAAATCCCGATGATTTCGTTGACGATCCAGCAATTATTCGAGCACAACGACAACGTCGCTACGAAGATATGAGTGCGAATCGACGAGGACCACCGCCGCGTCAAAGAGATGTTGTTGGTATGTTTAAATTCTTCTCATTTTAGTAGAGTTGGAGATGCTAATTATTCAAGTTTACTGTATTATGTTCGTATTGTGTATTTCGCATTACTTTGAAAAGTGAATAATTATCTTTATTCGAAACTGTTTTGTATTAATCTTATTCACAGGTAAAGCCAAGGGCCAGGGTCAGGACAAAGATGTATTGTACAACCGCAGACAGAAAACAGCTCACAAGGATGCGGGTCATAGAAGAGGAGCGGATGCCAAACGTCGGGAATTTTAAGTGCAAGAAATTTCAGTACCAGTTGAAACAGTTCCAAAATATTTGTATTGAGCGAATCGCCGTAACAAGTCGTCTAGTTTAATTTATGCAACGATCCTTTGTGAATGTAATATGTAACGTCAGTATCAGTCTTGTCTTAATAACGTAATAAGTAATAATGGAAGCATTTATTTTTTTCTAATTATTACTCAAAATAATGTATGGTTTCGGTAAGGTGTGATATTTTTACCGAACATGCACCTAAAACGTATTTTACATTTGGATTTCGACGTTTTCGTATGCCAAATTAATCGGAATTAAAACTTTGTGATGATATCAAATCAATAAATTCGATTCGAAGTTATTAAAATGAACTGTAGTAATTTATTGTCAATCCATGATAATGATGATTATGATAAATCATGTAATATAGGACTTATGGAGCAGCATGGTCTCCCACAGAACTGTAGTTGCAGACACAGTGTTTGTAATTATCACAGATGCATTGATCCCATTCTCTTGGATGCAAACCTGTAATGTCTGGGCCCTGAGGTCCTTTTTCGCTTGGTGGGAAAGGGTCCTTTTCAGGTCTGTTGATGTAGTTTTCGTCATTCTTCAAGCGATCCATTAGGTAAACTATAAAGAATATAAGAAAAGTACAATTGAGACTTTCTCATTTCAGGTAAATGGGTTTGTTGTAGACATTCCGTTATGTTTAGACTGTCAGTCATTATTACTGTTCACGGGTCTTAAAACTTACTTCTCTTAGCTCCGTCGGGTCGAGTGCACATGCATTGTTGCTCGGAGTCACATTGACCCTTCTCGTATTTATTCTGTTGACATAAAATGTGACAGTATGGCTGGTACTCTAACACAGTGCACTTTAACGGAACTTTGGGAAGGTATTCCACGGTGGCAGTGTCGTTTATTCTCATATGTCCAGTATTTGCCCATGGCATAATGATTACTTTGCTTTTGTCCACCTGGAAGTCTGAAAGGAAACGCTGTTAATCCCTGATGGAATTTTAAATGCTCCGGTACTGTAAAAGTTCAGACCAAATTAAACAATTTCTTACTTGGAGGTGGCACTATTGCAAGAAATCCATGCAAGCTTACAAAAACTGAAAAGAAGGCTAATAGAATTCTAGCCATTGTCTTAAAGTGACAAAAACTTCAACTTAAATTGTCATTAAGTATTATAGTAATAGTTTGTACCACAGAAGATTATTTGAGGCACTCTTTTGTCTTTGCTTCTACCGCTTCTAAGGATAATTTGGGAATGACTCCTTCATCACAACGAAGTTTGGATGTCGTTATTAACATCACGACACGACCAAACTCATTTCCAATGCGTGACACTGGTTACAATAATGACTTATAATTATGTGTCCATCTAACTTGGAGAATTGCACCTGCAGGATATGTCTCCTGTATTTCTGTGTCTGTCTGTCTGTTTTGTGCTTCTCGAAGCGGAACGTGCAACCGCTAATTACTATGGCCAACGTTGCTGGTCCACCTTTATGGATGCATAATTCATGACATAAGGATAAGGACGACAATATAAAATCCAACTTCATCCTTCAGCTTTCAGACATGAGTGGAATCACAAGTAACATTTTTGATGACGAATCATGAAAACCAATATGAAAACGGGAAGATGGTTTAGTGGAAAAATGAAATCCCATAATGCCGTAATGCATTCCGAAATGGAAAATGGATCCCAAAAATAGAGCAGGAGAAAGTGGTACCGAGCTGCGTTTGTACGGGTCATCGAACGCACAAGGCACCTGAGTGGTCCTTAGTTTAGTTCGTTTTGTTCACCTGTGTCATTGTCCTTAACGGAACTGGATATCTATTTTCAGCCTGTTGGATCAGGGTTATAAAGGTATGCGCGAGCACCTTGAAGGGCACTTCCTCGTCAGAGTTCCTCAAGTTCATCTGACTCCAATACGGAAACGACATGAGAGCTTTGGTATTCTTCTTGTTGTTAGGTAATTTTCGTCATGTTTTTGTATTTGTATTTAACCATTTCTCAATACTTTAGCTATCAGAACTGACGTTTAAGATTCGTTGTTTTTGCAATTTTGCAGGCGCTTGTTGTGCCTATATTTCTGCTCACAGTATTGCAGTTGATGATGAAGAGGAAACTGTAAATCCAAGACTTCGCGTTCTTCATGACGAACTGGATAAGGATTCTGAAGGAGAGACCCTTTCCAAAGGAAAGCAAGAAGGGAGAGCTTTTCAATCAGCTTCCGACGATGACAGTCTTCCGGAAGGACAACAAGAAGGCAAGGTCTTCAGATTAGCTTCCGACGAGGAGAGCCTTCCAGAAGGACAGCAAGAAGGTAGGGCCTTCCGGGTCACTTCTGAAGATGGAGATGGGGACGTTCCTGATAGAAATCCCGAAGGCAGGGCCTTGAGAGAAGCCTCAGTAGCCGGGAAAGAAACAGAGGCTTGCGCTTCAGAACCCGTGAAAGTTGACGCTAAACCAAAGGCCCTTTGTGGGAATGCTGATCCAGAAGATGACCTCTGCCCCAACACTTGTATTGAGGGTGGTTTCGACAAAGGAAAGTGTGTCAGCAACAATGACATGTCTTTCTGTTACTGCTACATGAGAGACAGCCAAGAGAAAGGTACGGTCTCACGATTGTCACCAATGATATTCACCATATTCTAACATGCTACAATTCTAATGAGTTAAGGTAACACTGAATTTTTCGTTTGAACTTTAGGTTTAAGGGTGGAACCACGAGTTTTTCCAGGAACCTTCCGAAATCAGATCCGTTTCGTCCCCAGACGTCAACCAGGTCCTCCAGAACGCGGTTCACCAGGTCCACCACCAGGACCACCTGGAGAACCCCCTGTGGATCCAGTCCCGCGACCCCCATTATCTGCACCGGAATCGGTCCCTGCGCCACCTCCTGCACAGAAAGCTGCAGATGTCTCGGCGGAATCTGTATCTAACCCACAGGTTGAAAGCGAAAAAGAACCCGGAAAAGATGAGGAAAAGAATCCAAACCGTCAGAATACGAATGGATGGGGATCTGGTTGGGGCAACAACGGATGGGGCAGCAATAATGGCTGGGGAAGTAGCGGTTGGACCAACAATAACGGCTGGGGAAACAACGGATGGGGAAATAACGGATGGACCAACAATAATGGCTGGGGTAATGCTAACAAAAGAGGATGGACAGGAGCAGGCTTAACTGGAGATTTCACGGGGGAATATGCAACAGGCGGGTATTTGAGTCCAAGACCTAATGGTTGGTTTCCCTTTGATAACTCAGGAAATAGTTGGACTCAAGGATGGGGATCAAACGGATGGACCAACGGCGGCTGGGGAAACAACGGATGGGGCAACAACGGATGGACCACGAACAACAATGGATGGAGCAACAATGGTTGGGGCAACAATGGTTGGGGTGGAGTGGAATCGGCCGAAGCCGGACTCGGTGGCTGGAGCTCTGTTGCATTCAACTGGTTTAATCCATGGGCTTCATCAGGTTGGAAATCAGTTGCTGACCCCATGACCTGGACACAAGAATTCGAACAGAACCAACGCGAAACTTTGGGCAAATTTTCTTGCGATGAATGCTCTTGTGCCAAGGATTGCGTTGCTTTCAACTTCTACACTGGATTCTGTACCAGAAGCGCTGGTTGCGTTTGCGGTGCTCCCGCTTACCTCGTTCATTCTGAGAAGCCCGAATAAATTAACGATTATGATTGATTGATAATTCTGCAACCAAATACATCGACAATTCTCAATCATGTTATTTATTTATTTATTGTAATCCTCTCCAATGTCTTCGTTTTCACTTTCTCCCTACCTTTCCTAATTAATTTATTAAAATTTCCAAAAGTATATTAATAAAATTATTTATTCAGAACAATACCGTTAAAGTGAGATGTTTTGCCGATTTGCCAATGACTTATTTGTTATTTAGAAATGCTAAATGCCTGAAATTGAAATGCATTATGCATTCAATCGAATGATGTAATTTATTAGTCATATAGTTGATAGTTCACTATTCACTAATATCCAAACATGAATTGACAATAACGGAACGGACAAGAGATGCAACTCCGCCTCTTACTCTTTACCCTACTTAATAAGTGTCATTAGTTAGTCATTTCTGTCGTGGTGTTGATTTGTTGATATTCTCCATATCCAGAATGTAACATGGAATAATATGCTTAAATCCATAAAGATAAAGGAGCCACACTAAAAATTCAACTCATGCAATGTGATAATTTTAACGAGCACAACAATAACACAATCCCAGATAAGCCAACTTTTACCTTGAGCTGAACCTAGCAGCTTTGGCTTTATCATAATTACACCAACATCTTTCCAGTTTCCACAAATGAAAGTGAGCAGATCGTGCAATGTTTCTCCTAAGCACACTACACTCACACATGTGACATTGACATTCTGAATAACTCGCCATAATAAAATATCACTAGCGGATTTTTATTTATAATTGATAATTTAAAAATTGTACTTTAGTTATTGCCACCAATAAATGTTAACCAAGTGCGCATTGAATTAAGAGACATGTCAACAATTTCACGCGCTGTCATTATTAATGAAGAGGAGTGTGACTCATTGGTCCGGGAGGACGAATTGCACAGTCCCAGTCCGTTTGCTAATCCCGGTTTGCATAGCCAATATGACTTCCCATTACATAAGGCAGCTCAGGAAGGTGATGTTGGACTTTTAAGAGATCTGTTGTGTTCTGAAGATATCAAATGTGATCCAGTACAGCAGGACTTTAAAAAACGGACGGCACTTCATTACGCAGCCGGACATAGTAATGAAACAGAATCTAATTAATAATTTATTTTTATTATAATACAGCAGGTTTACACTTTACATAATCATTATTTGATTTGGCTGGTGAATGTTTCACATTAGGAAACCAGAGTGCGGCATTCGCTTGCGTTTGTTTATTACTGGATTCTCGGAATTTCCTCATATCTGATAACAATAAGGCAAAAATTTCGCAGTATGTGGACATGCAGGATATCAACGGAGAAACAGCGTTGCATATTGCAGCAAGGAATTCGCATCGGAAAATTGTTGAGCTTCTCATTAAGGCTGCTGCGGATGTAAATATTCGGTGATTAAATGAATTTCATAGATTTGCATTTCATCTTAAACGTAGTTTCCATTTGGTAATGCAGTCGAAAATTCTGTCTCTTGCAGATGTAAGAAAGGGAAAGAACCACTTGATCTCATTTTTTCAAAAGTCCCGAACGCTTTATTGCCTCTATTGAATTCGTCTATTTCGTGTAACAATTGCGAAGACCCGACAGACGAAATGTTCCAAGTTACCTTTGCTTTGGGGTATGTCATTATCATCATCATGCATTCGTCAATGTTGTGATGCGTAATATAATAACAAACGATGGTAACAATTAAACATGAATTCATACAGATCCATAATCGGATTTCCGAACGATCATGAGATTCAAAAAGGAAGCATGAACAATGGAGAAAGGACACTCTTGCGTGAAACAGAGATCTTAGCTACAGCTCTGAGAAAAAATAGATGCGACAATATTCTCACGCATCCACTTGTACAAATATTTTTGCATTTGAAATGGAAAAAAATTAGGGTGTTGTTTTGGACGTCCATCATTTTTCATGTACCTAGACTGAATGAGACTTCAATTAAATTAACTGTACGTGCACGTTATGAATATACCTTGATTGCTTTATCCAGATTATTTGGCTCATTCTCTATTCCATGTTCATTGCTGATGTATACTTGAAGAATTGTCCGTATAAGATAGAATTAACAGGGATTGAAAATCAGGATTCTGAATTCTCACCCACTCCCTCAATGACAAACGATGGAAAGCACAATACTTTTTCATGGTTCGGACTCAACACCAATTCAATGGAACCCAGCAACGACGATTCGCCAGACTTTGATTACGGTTTGTCTTTTTATGATTTAGTAGTCATTTTGAGGCCAAGTTAGAAATCATAAAGCTGCCTAACTAAACTCATTGAGTGTCGTTTCATTCATGATACAACATGCTATTGATGTTACAATTTGTATCTTACAGGGCCGTCAATTCGATGCTCTTCTTCTAACATCAACATTCTTTTGGTCTACGTTTTGATTTCTTTTACTGCTATCGTGGCTATAAAAGAGATATTTGAAATGCATGCAGTTCCAAAATTGAAATTGTACTTTTGGCAATGGGAAAATATTGGGCAGTGGCTTCTTATTTTTTCGGTTGTTTTGGCTATTTGGCCAGTCTTCTTGGAAGAACCTGTTATTCCTGCATGGCAATACCAAACTGCAGCGGTAAATCATTGTCTAAATGCATTCAGATTAGAGCTGAATGAAATGAACTCAACGACATGAAGATGAAACTCATTACGTCATCTGTTATCATAAATCAATTTAATTATTTTATTACCACAGTTTGGGATTTTTCTTGCGTGGTCGTTAATTTTGAGTCAAATTGGAAAAACACCAAAGTTGGGCATTTATGTTGAGATTTTGTCAAAAGTTGGTAAAATTAATTCTTGTATCTTCTCAATTATTTTGATCATGATTTTTTCCTTGAAACTTGAACATTTCATTCATTTTACAGGTCTTGCAAAGTTTTTCCTTGTTCATTCTGACGTTCGCGTCCCTTTTAATTGCATTTGCATTAGCGTTGAGTATTCTGATGCCCAGTGTAAATTAATTATAATTGCGCATTTTGATCAAATATTATAAATTCATTACACTGTGCTAATGTACATATTGTTAGCTTGTTTGTCTCGTTTTGTAATAGGAAGCTGCATTCACAACATTTCCATTAGCAATGCTCAAAGTTTTGGTCATGATGACTGGAGAATTGAATTACGACGAAGTGTTCCATGCTGATGCACAAACACCGCCGTTCCCAATGTCGGGTCATATCCTCTACGCTGGATTCATTATCATTGTCACGATTATACTGTTTAACCTCCTGATTGGTTTTACAGTTAGTGATATTCAGGTAAACTTTCAAAATTGTGGTTATCTGGTTATAAAAGAGCTCGTGAGTAAGTAAATGGAATGCACTTCCAGGGCTTGCAACATAGCGCATTGGCTTCACGAGCGCTGAGTCAACTGGATCAAATTTATGTGATGGAGACGTTCATTCTATCAAAACCTGTCCAGTCGTTTTTCCAGTGGATCAACAAGTATTCCTTTCTTGAGAGATTTATGGTCATAGATTTGCACCATTATGCCAAGTATTTAACAACCAACATGCCACATAGCGATTGATATTAATATTGATTTATAATTCGCAAAAGACATGATTTTCTGATTCCTTTATTAACAGTATGTCAATAAGCATCCCAATTAAAAAAGTTCCATCAGAGTTTCGAAAAAGTGTAAGACGTTTGGCAACCGGTGCTCCAAAAATTACACAAGAAGAGGAAAAGTTCAGAACCAAA
>JABASF010000150.1:0-61809 GCA_019776145.1 Harlomillsia oculata | reverse complement strand
TTGATGTTGTCATTGTTGATTTACTCAACATTTTGGAGGTGGGATTTATGTAAAAAGGTTATTTTTGCGACTTATCCATGGTCATTCTGTAAACGCCGAAGTCATTTATGCGAAAACATGTTGAGAAAACGTACAAATTTTTGAAAGGAAACCAAATAAAGTTGAGTGTTTTACCCTCAGTGTTCAAGGAAAGAAGAGAATGAACTCATTTTGTTCAAATCCTATTATTTCCTTCAAGATTTGCAGTTTTTTGCGAGCACTTTGTGAATGCAGAGTAAAGCACTTTACTTGACTGGTATCGTTCTGCAGATAAGATAAGACGAAGTTTCCAGAGTGTATTAAGCAGAAAGAGAAAAAGACAGACGGAGAAAAGCATTCATATTTTAAGATAGTTACAAATGTTGGTGTTTTAGCGTTCCAATTCTCTAGTTTCATTTTGTGGGTGAATGTGAATGTGTATTATCCAAACGGGTATTCTCGGTCAATACAAAATTGCAGGCTAACAACGCTATAAAAGTAGTCACTGAAGCAGCGTTTCTGTTTCTAGTAACCCAGACATGGTTTCACTCCATTCATTTGTAATGAGTCGTCGGCCGAGTTCTGTGCCGCTCCCGAGTCGGACTATATAATCGAAACTTGGCTATAGTTCGTATTTTGTAAGTGTCCAATCCCAATGACAATGAACGAGCATTTCCATTGGGATTGCACTCGTAACTCTTGACTTTCCCTCTCTTGCGACACTTTGTGAACCAAATTCGTTTTGTTGGTGCCCTTGACCACTAATTAATAATAAAATTAGGAAAAGTACTACACTATGGATTGACGCACAGGGCTAATGTAAATGACCGTGGCGTGGTTTCGTTGGTTCCTTTATTGTCTTTTCCCAATTGCTCAAGTTTTAAGTTCACTTGTTTTGGCTCATTAAGGAAAAGGTACAGACGTGCATAATGTGGACTATGGTATGGTGCTAGAAATGGCATGACCTCACGAAAATTTGGTATAATGGGCGTATAATTTGTAGATTTTCGTTTTCCCTTTTGATGTTGGTTCTGGTTTGTCATCATGATCGTCATCGTCGTCATCCACAAACGACTTTTAGAGTATATTATACAGACTTGAATGGTGCACACACAAGACACAAGTGCGGTGTGTGTGAGTCCACAATTATTGTTATTATAGAACCATTTGAAGGTATGGCTGCCAATCATCATTGGTTTCCTTTCAATGGAAATTCGCATGTTATGCAGATGATACAGAGCAACTTGAAGTTATTGCCTGGCTGTTATTATGTATTAGTGTGCCTGTTCTGGTCTCATTGTTCCAGTGGATTTGTTACTGGAGTTGGAGATACATCAAGCAAACAGTAGCAGTCTGTCTTTGTCGTCGAAAGAAGTGACAACTTTGCACTTTGTGATAGGAGTAAAATACTAAGTAGCCCCTCGTTCGTTATCACTTATTACGGACTATTAGGAGGAGAAAGGATAGCTTTTTTTCGCGACAGAGTTTGAGTTTTGCGATTGAGGTCGGCTTTTTAGATCAGGACCTCGGACTCGTATCATTTTTAACGACCTCCATTTCTCCAGCAATTCTCCTTGTGTGTCCATTCATTTGGACGGGTTATAAATCCCACCCGGGTCACATATTGGGCTCTTCAGTATGGAAAAGGCAAGCTTAGTGGTCACTACTGCAAGAGAAAGTTGTCCTCATAATGCACTCAAGCTAAAGTCTATTAATTCCAAATCTTCCGACTCGTCCGACTCGGGGTATAGCAATGGAAGTGTGAGTGATTTCGTCTCTGGGAGTTTGCACAGTGCTTCTGAATTTACCGAGACTGAAACCGCAACTCCAGAGTTGGTTCTCAAGGGTGAATGCAACGGCGACAACGACGACAATATGAGATTTCGAGGGGATTACATTCTTCCCGTGTTGGAAGAGAAGGAACGTGATTTCGATTCGTTAGTGGAATGGAACAACAATAACAATTCGGTTGCTCCATTGATCACAATCACGGTGGAACCTGTGTCGTCCGATGACGATTCGGATGTGGGCTCTTCCGTATTTTATGAGCTGAGTGAAACGGGCACCTCTGAAAAGACTCTGGCCGACCTGGACGGCACGATTGATGACAGTGGAATTGTAGTTTCATGTGACGAGTCCGAGTTTCAAGAAAATGAATTGCCCTTGGATTTTGATGAGACAGAAGTCGAACCGGACCCGCCGAGTGAGAATGGTTCCAGCTACCGTCTGGACGCTGACGGGGAAGAACATAAATCCAAATTAACGCGTGTCCACTCCACCCCAGACAACACCAATTTGTCCGAGAATGAATCAGGCGGTGGTGATGAGAACTCCTTAAAGATAGAGGAGAAACCTAAACGCAGAAATACTATTGCGGATATCTTCAGATGGTACGAAAATTAGGAATCATCAAATTGGCGATGTCCATTCTCATACATTTATAAAAGATCATGAAAAATTTAAGTGTGCTGGCCCTGACCTGTTCAAAATACCAATATTAGATATCATAAATTGCCCTTAGTTGGACATTGGACATCTTCGATTAAATATTTTTCGCGATGTAATTTTTAAATTCGGTTAGGGTTAACGTGATAAAGTTCTGCTCAGTTGTTTCTATTGTCTCTTCCTCTCTTCTAAAAAATGTGTTGTAGAAAGTAGAATCTTATCCGTTTACTTTGTTTATAGGTTAATAGAGTCGGATTCAAAATCATTCAATTCCCTCCCTGGTGCTACAAGTCATTCGAGGAAAAGTTCTGACACGTCGGAGTTGTCGCTTGGTCAAGGGTCGGACAAAGGACCAGAAGATACCGAAGAAGACCTTTGGATTACATGGGGTCGCATTGTCAACGAATGGGAAACGTATTGGAAGAAGAAGAATCAGTTTGTTCGAGTGAGTTCAATGCGCTTGAATGACGTTGACGTGTGACCTCTTTTTTGCTTTTAGAATTCAAAAGTAGATTAACGCAGTAACGTAAAGCATTTTAAAAATGGCATTGATGTCAATTTTTGTGTTGGTATTGGTATGTCAAATCAAATCGTTTTGTTTATTGTATTGTTCAAAGGATCTGGTGCGACGTGGCATTCCTCACCATTTCCGAGGGATCGTTTGGCAGTTGTTATGTGGAGCTCATGATTCTCCTGACAAGGCTAAATATGCGGATTACATCAAAGCGACCTCGGCTTGCGAAAAGGTATTGTTCAAAAATCCCATCTTTGCATAAACGAGAGTCATAATTTTTATATAGTAGAGTATATTCCTAATGTTATTGTTAGTGCGTTTAAAAAAATATTGATTGAGTTTGTTTAAATGTGCAAAATTGAAGGTGACTTGACAGATGTGGAATTTATTTATTGTGTTTGCTTTGCGCAGGTGATTCGACGAGATATTGCACGGACCTACCCTGAGCATGAATTCTTCAAGGAGAAGGATGGATTGGGCCAAGAGTCTTTGTTTAATGTGATGAAAGCGTATTCCCTGCATGATCGGGAAGTCGGATATTGTCAAGGTTCTGCTTTCATCGTGGGACTGCTCCTCATGCAGATGCCTGAGGAGGAAGCTTTCGCTGTCGTAGTCAAACTTATGCAGGTTCGTTTCATTTCATTTCCGATTTCCACACATGAAACTTTTTGCGACTCCGTCGTCGCATTTTGAATGTGTTAAAACTTTTGTTTTTTTCCAAATTGTTATTGTTCGTTAGTTTTTGCATTATTTTCTTCGAGTAGGGCGGTTTGAGAAAACAACTTTTTGAGTACAACGTTTTAGTATGAGAAACCACACGCACGTTACATTTACAGTTTGCTATAAAAATATGTATTGTGAAAACATGGAATAATATGAAATGGAAAATATTTACATTTAAATTGCAGGATTATCGTCTAAGGGAAATGTTCAAGCCTTCAATGGCCGAGCTGGGTCTTTGCATGTACCAACTGGAAATGTGCGTTCAGGTGAGTCGCAAAAGACAGATTCTGTCGTATTTTCCTGTAATCCTGTTTGCTCTTGTCATCTGCAGCATGCGAAATTCGATTCGTTTCGCCGGATATGAATTGTGCTCCAGTTATGAAATGTATGATGCGTGATAGAATAACTTCCTTTTTATAATGCAATAATATTTTGAATATTTCAGGAGCAATTGCCTGAGCTGCATGTGCACTTTACATCACAAGGGTTCCACACGTCAATGTACGCATCATCATGGTTCCTCACCATCTTCACGACGACGTTACCACTTGCCATTGCATCGCGAATTATGGACATGTTCCTCATGGACGGGATCGAAGTCGTATTCCGCATTGCGTTGGCCATCTTGTCGCTGGCGAAGACAGAACTGTTATCGTTAGACATGGAAGGGATGCTCAAGTTTTTGCAGAAAGAACAACCGCCGCGCATTGAGACTGATCCAGAAAATCTTTTCAATTTGGCTACGACGATGAAATACAATGCGAAGAGAATGAAGAAGCTAGAGAAGGAATATGCTGCCATGAAAACTAAAGAGCAGGAAGAAATGGTGGAATTAAGGGTAAGAAGCCTATTCTATTCTCCGGCTTTCTCTTTGCACAAGTAGTATTCATAATTCATATGGAATTCTTGGTGAATTATGCAGTTCAGTGTTCTCATTACTTAACTTATTGGCCTTTATTATGCAGAGACTTCGAACCGAGAACAAGCTTTTGAAACAAAGGATAGAAGTTTTGGAGAGTGAGTCTTCAGAGTTAGCCAACAAATTAATTCAGGGTCAAGTGGGTCGTGCGGAAGAGGTTGAAACGACGTTTGCATTGAAACGGGAGCTTGCCGCTGTACGACAGCATTATCTTGAAGCTATGAAGCACCTAGAAACAGTCACACAACAGTACCAGAATCTTTTGCTCGTTCTTGATGAGACGGTGAGCAATCACATTTTTTTCATTTTACACACTCACTTGTTAATAACGTTCATTAATATGGTTTTTTGACATTTAGAATTCAACTAAGCAAACATCAATGGATGAGATTTCGTTGAAATCAGAGCTCATTAAGCAGAAGGAGGAATTGATTCAATGCCTTCAGAATGAATTGGTTGAAGTGCGACTGCAAGAAGCGGAAAATGCCGTCATCATGTCAGATCTGAGAACGCGCATTCAAGAACTAGAAGAAGACAAGAAAAAACTGCGCGAGTCCGCTGTTGACAATTCCGTCGCTCATTTGCAGGTGAGTTGTGAGTTACAATTGAGTGATCACGAAGAGAGGTTGACGAACGATCCTGAGCATTGTCATTGTCAGTCCCTGACGGAATGGAATTAAGCATGCTTGTTGTCTTTGGTACAGGAGGAACTGATTGCTGTGAAGCTTCGTGAAGCTGAAGCCTCTTTGTCCTTGAAGGATTTGAGGCAGAAAGTCGCTGATTTGACTGGACAGTGGCAGAAGCATTTACAGGTAAATGTGCAGTATATACGCTTGATTTTGCCATTATAATACCTCTGCTCTGTTTAGTAATGCGCGTGAAATTTGCGTTTTTCAATTTGGTGATTTGTATTTGGTTCAGGAGCACGAAGACAACGTGAGTGAAAAGAAAGGAACTGCGACTCCGTTAGGAAACTTGTTTACGTCGAGTCGTGTAGAAGTTCAAAGACTCGAAGAGGAAGTAATGACACTCAAGTTGAGGGAAATGCATACTATCATTGAACTTAAGGAGCATAGACTGAAAATCATGGAACTGGAAACACAGGTGACTTCCTATTTCTATGTACTTTAGATTTGTTCAAAATTGATTAAATGATAGCACTTATGTAACATTATTTCCTACCTTTCATCAGGTGCAAGTTACTACTAATCAATTAAGACGACAGGAAGATGAAAGTCGTCGATTCAAGGAAGAATTAGAGTCATCTTTTGGAGTAAACAAAGATTTGCAGTCCAAGCTAAAGGAAGAACGAAGGCGATACAGTGACCTGGATACAAAATTAAAGGAAGATTCGGTGCATGCTCGCATCAAGGATGCAGAAAAGAGTCAAAGGATGTTTGATTTGTCGCAGCAGATTTCTTCACTCAAACTCAAGAACCAAGAATTATTAGCGGAGAAAGAGCTGATGAGTGACCGATGCTCGTCTGCTAACGATGGAGAAAAAGCTGATTCTGAAATTGATACTCAAGAACGAATCAAGGAACTTCAAGAAACTATTGCTTCTTTAAATTCCCAAGTATAAGACGAAAATACTTAGTTAGTATCATATATCTTCCTTAATTGAACAAGTTAACTAATGATTCTTGTATAATTGAATTTATAGGTTCAAGCATTAAGGGAAATACCAAGTCAAAAGGCTCCGTTGTTAACCTCAACAACGAGTCTCGTTGAAAATGGAAGCATATTTAACGGCGAAGAAGAAGAAACGCATTAACCAACATTAATCTAACGAGAAAAATTATTATAATGTTACCAATAACGTTTAATCTCTGAAAGGACGTGGAACGAATGTTTCCTTCGAACCTCTCCACCTTTAGAATTTTTTGTAGCATTCAGTCACAATACAATCTAATTTAAAACAGAAACAGTGAAAATTGTGAATGAAATGGTTTTCGTGAGTGAAAGCTCACGTCATAGAGGTCAAATCTGTGATTTTTGTGTGCTGCTAGCCCTTTAAGGATACACGTAGTAAATCGCACCGCATTTTAGACTAACCTCATGTAAACATAAAACGTAAATTTTAGTACTTGTAGTTTGTAGAACTTAATAAGCAACTTTTTTCTGTGTGTGAAACGTATGTACTTTTAAAACGTAGCATAGCGAATTTTATTATAATCCATCCCCATTTTGAAACATTCTGTATTATTTCTGTGTTCTTTTCTCCTACTCTCAATAATACCACAAGTAATTGAATTCGTCCCAATTGCAGCTATACGAATAAGTGTTATAAAATGGTGACTTCAATCGGTCCAAACAATCAGAAGCAAGTACTTGTTTTTTGAGAATGATGGAAGAAGTGCAAGTATTAATTAGTTCAGGCGTTTTTTGTAAAGAAAACAATGACTTTTTGACGAGCAGTTAGTTTAGAAAATCAAGGCTTGTGATGTCATCATCAGTCGTAATTTGTGCAAGCTACTAATACTGCTAATAAAGTATTTTTATACTATTTAAAGTAGGAATTAAAATTAGGTTTCGTAACGAAAGAATCCCATTCTATACTAATTATATTGTGCTTTGAAATACTAGAAGAACCGAAAATTGTTTTCTCCTTTTCTGATAGGCGAGTCATTTTTGGAAATGTTTGAATGTGATTCTTTGTGTGCAATGTTTTTTTTACTGATAGTGTGCAACGAAACGAACTGCAATACAAAAATTATACTATTTGCTGCAATTATACACAAAATGTGCTTTAACTTATAACCCAACCAAAAATAACGATGCATTCTAATAATTAAAATAATAAAATAATAATTTGTAGATTCTTTTTAGGGCTTTTGTATTCTAAAGTAACGTTAGTTTTGGTTTAGACTTGATACTATAAAAAACTGCATTTTGCGGACCACAGTTAGCAAATTCTCAAAAAAGCAATCAATAATAAATGAACCATTGTAATTGTTTTTAAAACTAACTAATAATAATCCACGTTTTAATTTATATAATCTATGTATTATTTATAGTAGTTTTTAGTTTGTTTTTACTATGCTAATGCTAATTGCTAATGTATTCAGATGTTAACCACCTTTTAAGAAAAAAAACTATTTAAAGCTGCTTTATTTGTTTGATTTCGAATTTCTCGAATTAAAAAATGTTACCTTGATTAGTATATTATACTGCATTTGCATTAATAATAAATTGAAATTTTAGAATATGTGCATCGTCATTTCGTCATACAATTTTTTGTATACTTGAACTTGAGCAGTTTGCAACACATTGTAATAATATAATGAAGACGTAATAAAAATGAACTTTTTAAAACAAAATTGATTCTTGTATTGGGGTAATATGAGATTTGGCAAATTCTGCAGTAAATGAAGAATTGCAGACTTTGAGCATGTGCAAAAGCATAGAAAATGACGTTTGAGTCGCCTTTTCCGGAATCACTTTCCTCAGCTTATGATTCCTCAAGTCATTTTATTGCTGTTGAAGGTTGGGGAACTTTTACCAAATGGTCGAACACGGACGCCAGTGAATCCAGCAGAAAAACTACACAATTGACTACATTTAAATCGTTTTCAAAGTTGTACTTTTCCGACTACTGTGACATAATAAAATAATAATGGCGAAAATTATTGTGATTGTGAAAGCAATTTTAACAAGGATCATTTTTGGGACACATGGATTCATCGCCATTTGGAGGGTGACCGCAATGAAAAATGACCCTTATTATTGGTACTTGTGTGCGTCCATTTTGGCCCTTGCTTTCGAAGGAGTTTTCACTCTCACCATTAAAAAGAGCCAGGAATGGAAATGGTCAGTTGAATTTTTATTCGAAATTATTGTGCCTTCCGTAAAGTAAATTGCAAAGGCGGTACTAATGGTATAAATGTCTTGTACACTAGATTATTAGAAATTTTTCGAATTTTAGCTTAATGCTGAACGTAATGTAGAAAATGAAGTTAACATGCTTGAAGGGACAAGAAATCAATTCTTGATTTTTGCATGTGGGTGGACCGAGAATTGAATTAAGGTACAGCGTTTCACCTTCTCCAGACGTACATTTTGCACATCTTTCAACGTTTTTACCTGTCAGAGAAACTCTTTGTGTGATGAATTTGTCAATGTCAAGTTTCCATTTTGATGGGAATGTGCTGTAGCGATCTGGTTGAGCGAGTTAAACGTAAATTATTTAGTCTATGTTAACGAAATCTATGAAAAATGGTAGATTCCAAGCGAAGTGCTACACAACATACATTTTAGCGCATTAACATACATTTTGTATTGTAAATTTTGAGTCATTAAGATAGTATTTATTTCGTATTATAAACTTTTTTTTACCAATAGTTCAAGTTCCGTAGCCATTTTCGCAACGAAGTTCGCAGCAGTAATCCCCTTTCGTAGTCCTTTTCGTCTATCTGAAGAAAGTTGAAGGAACGGATCGAAGGGCACATGCTTTTTTATGAGAATAGTAAATGTCCGCATTTTTAACAACAGATTTGATTTTTTGTGTTGCTTTTGCTTTTTCCAAATGAGAATCTCATTGTGAGGAGAAAGATGAATGAATCACGTAAAAGCTAAAAATCCAGACGGGTACTATGCTTTCGGGTGAATCCCGGACCTGGATCAATTACAGGTCATCATAAAAGAGTCATTCTAACTTTCTCATCCGACAAGCTACATAGAAGGAAAAGCCATCAACAACACTTTTGCTTGAATGAACGGAAGAAATGATGAAAAGAGCTTTTTGAGAACTGAATCGGGTGAGATTTCGCCCCCGCCGACGTCACGTTAACACCATGTAAAACATATCATTCTTCTGTTGTTGTATTCTCGTCTATCTAAACTTGATAAATCGATGACGCTGAAACCTTTCTCTTACTCAGACTGTCAAAATGAGTCAAAATGCGAGTCTCAAGGTCTTTTCAAAAAATGAAACAACTCATTTTTGCACTACACGTCTTTATGTGCTTTTCAGGTTTTGTCCGAGTGTTTTTCTCTACCTTTGCAGCATTGTGCCAGCCATTTGGCTTCTGGAAGTGGACAAATTTGACCGGAAATTGGAGTTAAAAGAAGCAGCCAAAGCACTAAATCAAACGACCAATACAGCAGCGGCGGCGGCGGCGGCTGCTGCTGCCGCTGCTGCAGCTGCCGCCGCCGCAGCGAAAGATAAAGGCGAAGGATTGCCAGGCATTGACACTTTGGGGGTAATATGAAATTTTGAAAAATCTCTCTTAACTTCCGGTTTATTTTGCTAAAGCTCATAAAAATACGGTTTAGATGGTTACTTTTGAGATTAAGTTATAGTAGAATTTATAAAGGAAAATGAAGGATTTGCGATGGATGAGGTTGTTCATTTCGTAGGGAAGAAGGTGAATGAGATAAGAGCATCATTATCGAGAAACTTTGACTGCTGCATTGTATTCATAACCGGAGGGAAAGTGTGCTACTATAAAAGGTACGCAAATTGCCTATAAATCTGTCCAGGAACGGATCGAAGGAGAGAAGGAAGAATAATTTTTGCAAATGTGGGCATTGGAAGGCCACAAATCTCTTCGCGCATTGTATACGTGAGACGAGTGGCAGTGGAACTGGAGTGAATCTGCAAATGCCTTTTCCTGGAGGCGAGAATGAAGTCATTATGAAGGCATTAGGCAACCAATCTCACCTAATGAGCTGTAACTGTCTTGTGTGCCAGTCTGCCTTTTGACCAAGCGAAACCGAGCTATAGGTTTCGTTACAATGATTTTATACTACTGTTACCGTTCCGCTTCCTGTCTCAGTCCTCTCAGTCTCAATTTCCAACTCTCAACGTTTCTCCAGTTTCATTTGACCTGATGCTTTAATCCCCATAAGCAAGACAAATCCACCAATGAAAGACATTTCATACATGAAAAAAATTTGCAAATGCATGCCAGTTCTCCCAATTCTTGTAGGTTCAGTTGAATATTCCTGTCAAGTTGGATGCGGATTCGTGGGCCATTGTCATTGAACAGCTTCTTATGCTCATTCTCATTATTGGACGCTGGATGCTTCCCAAAGGAGAACTCACGAGAGATCAACTGTCGCAACTGCTTCTTGTCTACATTGGCACGGCTGCTGACATCATCGAATTCTTTGATTCTTTCAAAGTAAAGTAACCAATACTATAAGCACTTTTGCAACAGTCCGTTTTTGTCAAACTACATCTAAAAAAATGATCAAAAATAATTTTTTATAGGATGACAAGATTTCGTCTCACCGTGTTCTTTGTTTGTTGATTTTGTCCATTTGGTCGTGGAGTTTGTTGCAATTCACTTTTGTTCTGACAGCAACCAAATCAAGGCGAACGCGGTTGACCGCTGACATTGAACCACCACCAGCAACAAAATTCAAGAATGGTATCAAAAAAGCCAAGGAAGTGTGTTGTTCTATTGATGTGTGGGGAATTCTCATCAATATCATCTTACAGGTTTCGTCATAATGAATTTTAAGACTTATAATTAATTTACCGTTTATCTTAACCTTAACCTATGAACATGCTTTGAATCGCAGGATGCCCCGTTCCTCATTTTCCGAATGCTTCTCATTACATACTACAAAATCATTAGTTACATGAATATCTTTTTCACTTGCAAAAACACGTTGGTCATCATATTGCAATTTTATCGACTTTTCGTTGTTCAAATGGAAAAGAAGAAAGAGTTGAACAAAGCGAACACGAGTCTCAAGGCTTCTTCCGTATCTGGTAATTTGGCAAAAGCTATTGAACGAGCTGCGTTCATGGGACCCACGACGGAAGGGAAAGTTCGGTCATCCAGAAATGTTTCAAAGAGATCAGGCGGGCCTTCTGGACAAGGTGGTCAAGGTCAAAGTGTCAAGAAATCTCAACACCAGTCACAAAAGCAGTCATCGTCCAGTAAAAAACATCGATCTCAAGATTCAATTGTGTCTCAGAATGTCCGAGTGGATGTCTCGACCCGGAAAATTGATAAAGATAGAACTCGGGTAGTGCTAATTAAAAATTAACATTAGCAATAGGATATTAGGAATTACTTACAATTTTCAAACTAAACTAATTCGACCAACAATGGGAACGAAGAAGAAGATCTAAAAGTCGTATCTGACAACTCAACTATGTGTTATGGTTAACTATTGAATTTGAAATTAATTATTTTAGTCTGGACGGCGAAAGTCCTTGTCAACGGGAAATTTGCGAAACATTGGCGATGTTTGTGACGAACTATTTGAGGAAGCAGAACGAGTGTACCAAGAAGATCTGGAGAAAGGAGTTTCTAGTTCCGTCATGTCGGGGACGAACGATCAAGATTCGGAAGGAGAATCTGATGTTCCAACGGATGCTGTGTCTATGAGCAGTGAAGTCAGAACGAGACCTTTGCCAAACCGGAAAATTATTCGGTAAACAAACGCTATCTTCTAATTGTGTCCCTGAATTTCATTCCGATTAATATGAAAACGACTGATTGATTGATTATAGGATGAGCGAGAACCCTGGAGTGTACAAAATTTCTGGAAGTCGTAGTTCAGCAGTCAGCAGTGAAAGAGGTCAAGGTCACTATCGACAAGATACAGGATATTCTTCCAGTTCGAAAGAGTCGGGAAACAGTTCCAGAAGGGTACAACTGAAGTATTTCATTGGATCTTAACAATATCAAAATCTGAGTGAATAAATTAACTCTAAATTAATTAAAGGGCCGTGTAAGTGGAAGTAGCCGTTCTGGACGTGGTGATGGGGGTAGTAGCAGCCGATCTCGAAGTTCAACTCAGCACAGGTAGGAAAAAGGGAGGACAGCGTTTGCGAAGTGTCAAAAAAGAGTCATGTGTGACCTGAAAAGTGACCAAACGCTTCTTGTTGTGATGTGATGTGATGACATCCTGGAAACTCATAGATATTGAACCATTTTCCCTTCCCTCGTATATTAATAGGCGGAAACATTTGGTGGAATCGAAATACAACTCCAGTTCCTTGGAATGCGGGGATGACGCTGAGAGCCAAGCGACAAGAAAGCGGGACGTGGATGACGAAAGAATATGACAACGAAGGACTGCCATCGGGGCGGTCTTTGTTCTTTTCTTGACTATCTTTTTGTTATGTATGGTGGCTATTTACGGCGGAATCAACCCTAAGGGACTTGTTCTTAGAGAAACGTTCACTGTCCGTAATTCCACTAAACCCAAAACGACGACAACACCAGTTTCTCCCCTTGATAATGTCACTGCTGTGGACAATGTCACGTCGTCATTCACTACTACTGTTGCAATTAGCTCGACCACAGAAAATGATACGGACACTGGAAACTCAACAATGATCATCAATTCGTCGGATCTGGAAGCTACGGCTGGTAATTTTAACGACAGTTCCTATTTCAGTTTTAACAACGTCACGTCATCATCAACATTTCATTCCACGCAAACCACCACTGGCGACATCGAGCAAGACCAACCCTCCATAAATCCTAATAATTATTCTCATGATCCTAACTTGTTGTTGTCAACAGTCATCGATCAATCCGGAATTGATGATGACAGTTCTACTGGACAACAAAAACCACGACGGACAACACCGTCATTTGCATTTACAGAACGTAACACTGCTGGCGATGTTGAATCAGTAGCTGTGACGCCTTTGCGACATGCAAAACACCGAACCTTTCTATTTCACAAATTCATGCGCAATGGTGACATTTCTCAAAAGCATAGATTTTTTAGTGCTTTATTGGACGCTTAATTTTAAAAAACGAAAACGCACATTGTCACATTGATAGTAAATACTCGTCATGCTCGATATACTTATCTACTTATCTACATAAACATATTTAATTAAAAATTAATCTCATATAGTGTATAAAAAATAATTGTTGTTGCACTTACAAATCGTGGCACTTTGAGCAGGCTTCACTGTGCGTTTTTCTGCGCTCAAAGTTTTCTTCTTGAGGCATTAGCTTGCAGTTCCGAGTGCAAATATTACAGTGCACTTTAATCCCATTCACGTTTTAGCTAATATTGTTAATGATAAGAGTATAGTAGGAAATTAAGATTGCTTGGTTATTCATGCTGGCTCATGACATTCCCATTTTATTAACTTTGTCATTGTTGTTGCAGTTTCAACAGTGCGAGAATAATGCACAAGTTTGAAAGTGCAATTGATACTACGGATTTGCATTCAAAATCCGTTTGGTGAAAGGTGAAATTAATGATAACAAAAGTATAAAGTTTGATAACGTCTTCATTCTAAACACTTCATTGAAACTGAAGTCAATTTGGGTACATAAGGTAACCTCAGGCACATCGGACTCAACATTGTGCGTTTGATGTTATGTAAAATTGTGCTTTACAAGAATTTTCAAATGCACAAAAATATGCCTGTAGGTGCATTAAGCATTACTGTACTCCAAGAAAAACTGAATTCTAATTGTAAGTGTGAAATGTACACTCTAAACCATACAGAAATTCTGTGAAACAATAAATTCGTTTCTGTGTAGCAATTTGACTTTTGACTTTGATTTCATGTTCAGGGACACAAACCATTATTAGCCATTGTGGTTTTACAGGTTCGCGAATTTCTAAATCGATTGTTGATGGTGACCATTGACCACATCGTTTTCGCATTTCGCAACAGGATGAAACGGCGTCATCATTGCAAAAGAGTCTAATGTGTAAATGTAAACTGATACTGAGACAAACTAAAGCTTCCTTGATGTGATGCATTTCATGCAGAAGATTCGTTAGTAAATTCACAGTGTAAGATTGGAATTTGTTTTGTGTGCGTATGCGTAAACGGCGATTTGAAATCTGATTGTGCCGTTAACTAGCATTTACACTTAAAAGTAACGTCAGAATAATGGCGTTTGAAGTTAACCCTTCTTGGGCTTTAGTTGCAGTTTCATTTTCCGTTTTGGCATTAGCAATTTATTACAATTTTTTGAATGTATCAAGAAGTGGAAAGAATGGACGGGGCAAAAAGAAACTTCCAGGTGAGTTTTGCAGAAAACAGTAAATCTAATTTTATATAATTGTTCACATTTTAATTTTAGAACATTTAAACTTTCAAGGTCCTCCGAGCCTACCTATCATTGGAAGCATACCCTTTTTGGTTACAAAGTTCAGTGTTTCTGATTTCAAAATGGCTAGTTTTCAAGTGTTGCATAAAATGATGCAAATTTGGGGATCGCCAATGGCGTTGCATTTTGGACAATTTTACACTGGTATGCTTACATTAGTTCAATACAATGATGTCAAAATGAAAACACAATTGAGATTATTGAGATTTTAAGAAAATTTATTGAGAACTTTTTAGATACCTACCTATTTATTTATGAGAATATAAAGTCTAATTAACAATATTTCGTCAACAAGTGATCGTCGACGATATCACCCTGGGACGAAAAATCGCTATGTCGGATGACTGGGCCAATCGTTGTGACGACTCTGAATTCATGTACGAACGTTCGTTTGGAAAGCATTTGGGACTTTTAGTTGCAAATGGAGAAGGATGGCGAGAAATGCGCCGATTTGTCCATAAAACAATGGCAAAGTTTGGACTCGGACGTTCCAATGCCTTAGAATTGAATCTGGAGGAGGAAATCGGATCTTTTTTTGAAAACTTGGATGAGAAACGGGTGGAGAATGGGAATGTCGTTCCGATGCAGCATTTGTTCTACGCAACTGTGAACAATGTGCTCTGGAAAATGATTGGTGACATCCGGTTCGGGTACAACGATCCTCAATTTAAGGTCCAAGTTGACCTCATGGAAGACTTGACCTCTGTCATTCATCCGAGAGAAGCTGCTATCTTTGTTTTCCCCTGGATTCGATTCGTCCCTTGGGCTTCTTCATTCAAGCAAAGCATGAGAGTGCATGAAAAATTGCATAAAATATTTCAAGTCCGTAACATAAAGATTGATGATCAAGTGTAAATACATAACTAATTATTTATTATTCCTATAGTGGTTGTTTCTTTACCTAGGATTTAATCGACACAAAAAGACAATCTGGAACTTATAAGACAAACCAAGACAATTTCATTGACTCGTTTTTGTTTGAAATGGATCAGTACGAGTACCGTAATCAAAACCAAGATGAACAAAATGTCACCAATAACAATTCAAATGTAGGGCAATATTACAGTGACGAACAGCTTATGATGATCTTAGTCGACTTTGTCATCACTGGTTTCATTCCGTCCGGCTCCTGTTTGGAGTACTTAATTTTATTCATGATTCAACATCCTGACATTCAAGCCAAATGCAGAGAAGAAGTTGACTTGGTTGTGGGAGCAAATCGCCTCCCATCCATTAACGACAGCGAAAAGTGCGTCGTTTGCATTAGTAATCTGACCATTCGTGCTTATTTTTTGCCGTTTTCTCACGTTGTTGTTGACTTTGTGAATATGGGGAATTGTTATGTTGACTAATGAGGGAAAATTTGCACTTTTGCAGAATGCCCTACACGCAAGCTACAATCCTTGAAGTTTTACGTCGAGTTACATTCATTCCTTTTACAATGCGAGCAGCCACGAGAGACACTTACGTCAATGATTGTTTCGTGCCCAAAGTATAACGTGAACAATTTGTATATAAAATCTCCAAAGGAGAAGATTCGCAGATGCAGATTTGGGGATTTTATGTTTTGTTTTAATCTATTCACAGAATTCGCTGGCGTTGCTTGCGATTTACAACATGCACAATAATCCAAAAGTATGGGATTGCCCCGAGGAATTCCGACCTGATCGCTTTTTAGACTCCAATGGTCACTTGTGCAACCAAGAATTGATCATGCCGTTTGGAGCTGGTCGAAGAGTCTGTCCCGCCGAAGTTTTAGCACGAGTCAGCATCTTCACATATTTTGCGTACCTATTGCAAAGATACACTTTCGAATTACCACCGAACCATCCGCCTTTGGACGAAACTCCTAATGTGGGACTGGGAAACTATCCGAAACCTTTCCATGCACTCATTAAATCCCGGGCCTAAGTAACGACAATAAAGTTATCAACTTTTTTCTTGAAATGAATGCTAATTAGGTAAAGTTTGAGATTTGTTACTGATTTCAGATATGATCACTAATAAAAAAAATAATTTAAAAACAATTCTACAAAATAATGTTATTTTTTTGAAAACGGTTGAAAATAAATCCCAAGATTAGCAGATTTCGAGTACTTTCGCAATAAGAAAATTGACAACTTCCTCAATATGATAGCAAAAAAATCACGATTCCACAAACTGTCGACTTAATAGTAAAAACTTGGATCTTGGTCTTGGTGTTTTTGTTTACGTGAGGATAAAGATCATTACAGATTAATTTTTTTGCCCGTTCAAGCGTTCGACCCTCGGGCCGGACTTTGGCATTGGATTTGAGATTGGATTTGTGAGAAGTTGTGTAACTTTTCCTTTGACCTTTTAGTTTTAATGTAGAAGTCTGGTCGGTTGTTAGACGCTTCCATGCGTATTAAGGAACGTTAAGATATTATAAAGATAGTAAAGGCAGAGAATGTAAAATGATATTCCATTTCCATGTAAAGTGTCAGTTCCCTCGCATGCTCCTTGTTGCATGATGTGTCTTGTTGAAACCTGGAGTTCTCAACATTTTCCTAGTTTTCCTAGTTATAGTTTTGACGAAATTTCATACATTCCAAGTACATCATATCAATCAGATACAAACATGGACACGCCCCCCAAGAATAAAACTTATAAAATTGTCCAGCAGTCAGTGAAACCTGCTTCATTTTTGCAACTGCAACAATACAGGAAGTTGATAAGATTAAGATGGAGAACGTATGGTCTTTTGTGATTGTGGCACTTAGTTTTTACATTTTTCTTTTCATTCATGACAATTTTGGAAATGGAAACAAGAAGCGAAACGGATTCCCGAATAAAAGAATCCCCGGTAACTACTATGCAATTGTAAGCATTTTCATGCAAAATTGAGTTGTTTGTGCTATAATGACTTATTTAATGATTTAAAATATAGGTCCAATCAGTCTTCCATTATTTGGCAGCATTCCTCATATTGTAAAAGTTCTAAGATTCGCAGATCTCAAATTGACACCTTTAGAAATGTTGACCAGAATTTCATTGTTGTGGGGCTCCTGTGTCAAGTTCATCTTCGGACCTTACGAAGTCATTGTCATCAGTGACATAAATGTCGCTAAGAAACTTCTCAGCTCGGAAGATTGGTCTGAACGATTACATGAGCATCATTTCATTCATGAACGAAGTTTCGGGAAGTCTTTGGGAATTTTGGCCTCACACGGAGAAATCTGGAAGGAAACTAGACGATTTCTCCTCAGAACAATGAGTCGACTTGGATTCAATCGATCCAACATGCTCGAAGTCATGATGGAAGAGGAAATGCAGCATTTCTTCCCATACTTCGATTCCAAGATTGCATCTGGATTTACCAGTGTTCCCTTGAACAACAATGGCAAAGTCAGTGGAATCGTCAACATGGACAAAATCTTTTGTGCTTCTGCATACAACATCCTTTGGAAAATGTTGGGAACTCTCCGCTTTGAATATGAAGGACATGATTTCACGCGACAGAGAGATTTCATGGAAGTCATCTCGTCCAATATTCGAACTAAAGAGGCTTTGCTCCTTGTTTTCCCTTGGTTGAGGAACATTCCAGGATTATTCCAGTACTCAAAAACAATCAAAGCGCACATGGAAATGCAAAAATATTTTCAGAGTTTAATTCGATCCGTTCGAGACAAAGGAGAATACAAAATCAAACAAGAAACGTTCATTGATGCTTTTGTTCATGAAATTGACCTTCATAAAGAGAAACACCATTGCCATCAGGACAAGGATGCCAACAATAACGTGTACACAGGTGAGAACAATGAATCAACTGATCAACTGCAATAAAATGTATTAAATTAAACTACTAAAAGTTACGTTTCAATTTCTAATTCTATTTCTATATTAATTGCAGATGAACAACTCATTTGCATACTAGTCGACTTTTTCATAACGGGCTTTGTACCAACGGGCTCCAGTGTTGAGTACCTTCTTCTATTCATGATTCTGCATCCAGAGATCCAATCCCGGTGCCAAGCTGAGATTGACGCTGTCGTGGGACGAAATCGATTTCCTTCGACGTCTGATTTTGAAAAGTATGAAGGAACAACAATGCCGATACACTAAACAATTTATAATTTAGTTGCAGTACACAAACAGTTGATTTAATTATCCCCTATAAACTTGTAACATAGCATGCCATACAACACAGCCGTGATCCTTGAACTCCTAAGACACGTGTCACCGTTGCCACTCGATGAAAGAAAATCCGCACGTGACACCTACGTAAATGACAGTTTCGTGTCCAAAAACACATTCGCAGTCATCAACATTTACTTTATTCATCACGATCCATCCGTTTGGGATCATCCAGACACGTTCATGCCTGAACGATTTATTGGCCCAGATGGAAAAATCTCCAAAGAAATGCTGGACCAGCTTCTTCCATTTGGCTCCGGGAAACGAGTTTGTCCGGCTGAAGTATTCGCCAAAACGTCTACATTCTTCTATTCCGTTTCTCTACTACAAAGATACCGGTTTGAATTAGCTCCCGGGTATCCAGTACCCGATCCAACTCCCAATACTAATCTTGGTAATTATCCTAATCCGTATTATGCTTTGGTAACGAAACGCAATGACAGTTGCTGACGTCTGAATACTTTAAGTCACCTTTTGACATATCAAATTGCAATCGACTGGGCGCGGGTGTTGAATATTGTTATTTATTTTAGTTATAAAACGTTTTACCTTCGACGTTTGTAATAAATCGTTGAACATTCCATCTATTTATTTTTGCAACTATAAATTACAATTACAGTTTATTGTTTGAAAAATTCCAAATGGAAATCATTAATAACATTATTTTATATAATCACATCTAATTCATTTTATTTATCTATTATCCAACGACAATGTTTTTGTGAACGACTTTCACTTGGACCGAATCCATGTTAGTGATGCCGCGCATGTAATCGTCCAAGTTTTCAACATGTGGAGAGCCACCCAATTCATTAGAACTTTCGTAAGGTACCCGGTCAAATGGATATCCCATTGGTTTGGAATCGGGGTACTTCCGGTTTTGTAGGCCACAGTAAATGAACGCAGATCTGCATTCTTGAGAACCATCAGATGTCTCAAAATCGTCATCTTTTGACCCATCGGTTACCATTGCAAAAATGTCAAATGTAGTCCCAGTCCGAGATCCTTTAGGAATGAGTAGATGATGCGGCCACCCGCATCCGCAAAACGGACGTTCCTGTGTGTCATTTGATTCCAGAACTCGCAGCGCGTCGTCAATTCGAATGGTCAACGTTGAATTAAGTGATGATCTTTGAACATTGACTGTTCTTTGACCGGCTGGTACTATAAAATCCACAATTTTATACATTCATAAATTGCATCCATTAAAAGTACTTAGATTCGAAACTCAATTGCCAGCTTACAATTTACACTAAAAATGTCTAGTGCGAAGAATAATCTTCGTTGTTCTTCCATTTTGAACCGATTCCCATCTTCATCAAACCGAGGGGCTATGTATATTCTCACTGTGGCCTTTTGAGTTCGCTGAAATGAACGTCGCGACTGTAAAAATCCATTCAACGGTTAGTTACATAGTTGCATAGCGAATTAATAGTCGCCAAATATAACAATGTGACAGGTTATCGACAATCGACTGTCTTACAATTGTCATACGGTAAGTGAACTCGTCATGGTTCAAATGCTTCTGGCAAACAGAAATTGGTGTTGAATTAAAACCTTGTTCCCTGAAATCCAGGCGTTGGCGCAGACGGAACTTTCGAACATTCCAAAAAGTCGAAATTCGGTTTGTAAGCCAAGCATAATTGTCATTCCTGATTCGAAAGGCCGACAGGGTCACCCCAGGCCATGAAAGTGGAAAAGTGCCCTGAAAGAATCAAAGAAATGTTAAAAAATATAATGAATCCAAAAATGAGTTAAAAATTTCGTGATTCTTTTCATTTTACCCCAGTTGGAGTGTGGGCCGGTAGCCGATTCCTAAAGTCCTCGATGACGTTGTCTGTAAAGGTATGCCACCTGAAGAACACAGTGTCCCTGATAGAAGTTGCCGGGTCACCCATGACTCCGATAGGAAGCTACCATTTAAAGTTAACAAATTACGATTCATATCATTCACCGCCTGCGTTCACACTCCACAGTTCATCTTGAATTCAGTAAAGAGCATTAAGTACCATCTGTTCAGAGTTGGGGTCAGCAAGGGCACCTATGACAATGTGTCCATTATTATGGAATCCCAAAGCTCCATAGTAGTCCGGATTTCTGGACAACGCCGATGCTTCCGCTATGTTAGAAAGTATGTCAATTCCGTCCAATTCTTCTAATGTCATTGTTCCTCCAGAAGGCTGTAGTTCCGAGAACAGGTTCAAGAAAACATGTATAACTAACATTAACCGTTCTGCAGTATAATCTAATTGCTTATTATAATCGTTACCAAAATAATTCGCCCTTGACGAATGGCCTGTTGTACTCTTCGCAACTCCTGATTAACTTGGTCAATTGTGATATTTCTCCAACGCGTTTCATCTTGTTTTCTATACACATTCTTTCGAAAATAAACAACGATGCATTTTCACCAAATAGTTCCATACAATTAATTGTCATAAATTGTGTCTGCGTTTAGTAATAAATACTTGAATTAAAGTTCTTGGGGGACGATCCGTCCAGTTCATTGACGATATACGATCCGATAAATGCGAGTTGTAACCTTCTTCAATGACACCTCCGTGCGTTAATTCCAGAGGTTCCACTCGTTTAAAGTTGTTACAAAGTCGTTCAGCATTGTATCTATAAACACGTCACATTAAAATTATCGTACAAAACTAAACTATTATTGGTTGATGCATTACTGATTGTGATTATGTGCTCAATCAAATATCAAATTACAACTTGTAATATTGTAATTGAATTGATGATTATCGAACCTTGCAACTAAACTATGATGAAAATAATAAAAGATTTCGCCGCGACGATCGTGTGGAACCGAAGACGTAATTGGGTACGCCGTATGCCACAACCAATGATGAGAATTCACAAAAGCGTCTTCTCGAAAGTACCAAAATGTATTTTCAATCCCATTGTCAGCTCCGAATCTCTCGTCAACTTGGATGCATCGTTCACGGATGTGCGTATGAACGCTTTGTCTTAATTGGTCGTGTTGTATGAATTCATCAATTGCTTCTCTCGGTACGAAGGTGTCTGCAAAAATTTGGACTGGAAACGGTTTTGAGAAACCGGTCATATCGGGTCTTTCCGACATGGCAGTGACGACCGCAGTGTACCAAACCTTCGGGTGAATGTCAGGACGATGAAAGATATTGGCCAATTGGAGAAAGTCTTCTGTTGTATTCTCAGCTAAATTAACATTTCACGCTTTAGTTTAAAGAAAAGTTTAATGCTCATCGTGATTACAATAATGTTGAGTATGAAAATTTCATTTACCAATCAACATTTCTGTTAATACGTTCACTGCCCTCATGCAATTTGTGCCTATGGAAGAGTACATTGTGGTCGGAGGACACAACTCTGAAATGTTCAAGATGCTGTTCATTGTAGCCGATACCGACGTGGTCCACACTCGAGTGTTTCGATTCGAATTTTGATAGTTATCGTTCATCGGGGTATAGAAAAGGTCAAGTAACTCTCGCTTTAAATCTGACATTTGTTGAGTCGTTTCAGAAGCAGTAACTAAGTTTGTACTCAAATCCATATATGGAATTGTGACAATAAATATCACTTTTACAAAAGCGACCGTCTTCATTTTGTACAAAAGTGTGCGAAAATAAGAATATTATAATTATAATATAAATATAATATAAAGCTATGTCCAAAACTTTCCGAAGTGCAAACGCAAACTTTGAACTCAAAAATGTTATTATAAACTAAACTGAATATTAATTTTAACATCAACATCTGGACTTTAAATAGAAAAAATTGTTTCATACATTTCATAGTTTTGGCTAACTGAAACGTTTTACTAAAATATTTGCATATAATTTATGTCGCAATCAAATGAAAACTCGAATTAAAATTATTTTGATGAGATTATCTATATTATATTAAGGATTCAGTTTCGTCGTAAACCATTTGCATTCAAATTGCAGATATGATTCATTTTGATTCAATAATATTCAGATTTCAGAGCAAACAAATGTTTACCTAAACGCTATACATGGCAAATTTCAACACGATCCGTGGAGGACAATGCTGTGAAGTCCCTAGTGAATTAAGTTGGATTTGTGTGAATTGTGTGCACAAACCGTTGTTGACTGTGCGCAAACATTCACAGCTCCAGTTTAATTCAATTCCTAGTTTCCTAGTACTAATACCACGTAGAGTTGACGTTAACTTGTTTAACTATAGTTAATTCACAGTAAAATCAAAACGTTTAATTTTAATGAACCAAATCAAATGGATGACGACAAAGGCAGTTCAACCGGAACTTTATTCGAAAACAAGAATGAAGTTGAGCTTAATATAAAATTCGCACGAATAAAAATCAAAGTTTTAAATCTATATTTTTATTTTCCTCGTTATATTTTCATTTTCACACAAAAGACGACGTTCACAAAACGAAGAAAACCTTAGGCTATTACATTTTCTGATTTCTGTAGCATTTAATCTTTTAATTCTAGTCAATAATCTCATGAAACATTCAATGAAGGAAAGATTTGATTAGTCATATAATCTAATATAGTCTAAGTAATAGCCCTATTAATAATTAATTAAACTCACCGTTGCTTTTAACAATATAATTTAACATTAAAACATACACAGAATTGAATTTTCATATATTAGTGCACAAGTTAATTAGTGAAGCTAAAAATAAAACTAATGACTTGACTCATTGTAGTTTTGTAGTGTCTAGCTTTCCTCATTTTGGTCTCATTCAATCAAGCAATCCGTAATAACAAAAATGACGGATAAAAAAACAATCATTTCGGATTTTAAAATGTACACAAAAAAGCACAACGACATAATCAGAGCTTAATTACAAAAACCTGAACTTGTTTGTTTTTACAAAAAAAAACGCTTTTTAATCTCATCAAACATCCTGCATTATTTAATTGTAATGTTGTAGCTGTAGCTGTATAAATGATTATTCGTTATTATGTTATTCTATTAAAAATCTCTGTACATGGTTAACACAACACCAAAAACAACACACGGAAAGAGCTGTTTACATTTTACAAAATGTAATATTTTATAATATTTTTCTAAAAAATTAATACTTGACACAAAAACTATGTAAACAAACAACAAAACACAAACAAGACGACATTTTTAAAGATATCTTAAGGAAATCGTTTGCACGAACAAAATAAAATGGAACGAAAAATTTCTTCCAATTTTGGTAATTTTGAAACTTTAGCAATCGTAAATTCTTATTAAGTGAAAAAGAAGCGGAGGAACACCACACAATTTGAATTACTATTACAATTTTATAGCTTTTTACACTCTTTGTCTCATCATTCTGCTCTGCAGTTACTACGTACCTACAAATTAAAAATATTGTTATGAATTGGTTAGTTAATTATTACGACGTCACTATAATATTAATTACTATTATTACAAAAGTGATCATTTTTTATTCGATTATATTTTCGTCTTAATTAAATCTCTCCTACAAGCCTATGAACAAATGTAATTCAATGCTAAATTACTAAATTCATCATACCATCATCATTAAAAATTCACGTGGTTTGTACACAATAACAAACAAGATTAGGTTTTTTATGATAATTTTACTAACTACGAATCTCGTTTTGACATTTTTTATAATAACTATTAATGCTACTAGAGTGCATAAAATTGTCCCTGCTTTTCATTAAAGTATGAACCACGATTTGAATTTGAATTCACCGATCCAATCCATATTGTACGTTATGTAAACACAAGGGAAGCGCTACACACTAACTTTAGTAGGAATTTTAAGATATTAGTTTTACAGGGCCTTCTTTTTATAAGATACTCACTGAGATCTTCCGAAGATTAGAAAATCCGCTTTCAAATTCAAAGTTCATTTTTGTCCTTTTTTGTGAAAAGGAACGTTTTTTTTCTGGGACCGCTGGGGTAACTTGAACATTATATTTTGGTTTTGCGAGGGTGAGGGACGTGATGTAACGTGTAGTTTCGCACACACGTTAAACGTATTAACATTCGCACATTCACAGAATAACTATCAGTTTTTTGACAATCACTGGTCACCAACCACACACACACACTAAAGCATTATGTTTTTCATCAACCTGGCAATATAAATCTGGAGTAACATCATCATTTAACTACAATAATTAAATAATACAAACAACATACAATGTTTCGTAAAATTCTTAATACTCAAAGTGTAAATTGTTTTTTAAAGCATTTAAAATAATAATTTGGTAAATTAAAAGTTAAACTTCAGCTTGTTCGTTGGTTTTAGGTTTGAACTGAATTTCTGCATAGTCAGTGCGATGGTGGGCATTGGGCGGAATGTTCCGCGGCATGGCGGAAGGGTAATTGGGGTGATTTTGAGGTGTTTGTTGGCTGTTGTGCTGATGCTGCTGATGTTGAAGTTGATGCTGATGATGCATCTTGTTACTTTTCTTCATTGAACCGTTGTTACTTGTCTTTGGTAACTGAAGATCAGCATAGTTTATGTCTTTTTTGCTATGATCCATTGCGTAGACTCTCGCCCGTTGGAAACTCCGTTCGTTTCTGGACTGCTGCTGCTGTTGCTGCTGAAAATGTTTAATTCATCTCAATTAAAACAAATCGCCTTTTTAAATTCAATAAAAACGTTTGGTTTACAAAGTTTGGACAACATTGATCAATTGGGACAAACAGGGTGTAAGTTAAAAAAAAAAAATAACTCGACTCGTGTACAGGTGTACATAACCAAAAGTCCCATACATTTAACGATTTACTCAACATTACTACCTGTACCTATTATAATCATGCAAAACTCACATTAATTACCAACAGGACAAAAGCAATAAGCAGCGTTAATAATAACTTAAGTAGTAATATTAATTTTATTCAACGTGAAAAACTTTGATGAACTGGAACACAGTAAAAGGACATACGACATGTATGAAAAAATTAGAGAAAGGTGTAACGTACAAGAGTCGTAACCGGAAGTGACGTAGCCCATTGCCTTTTGACCCAGAAATGATCAGAAAGTGTTGAAGAAGCAGAGAAGGGATGAAGAGGAAGAGAGTCGCATAAGTACAGAGAGATTGAGAGAGAGACAGAGAGAAGAATTTGTTGCTTGATTTGATTTGGGTTTTAGAAACCGGAAGTGAAAGAATTTTATACAATGATAGGAGGATTTCGCCCGTAGTATAGATACGGTGGCGGTGGCATCGGCGGAGACACCTTCCCCATGCAAGCAGAAGAAGAATTTGCAATGTTAGAATCCTCATGGTCCCTTGAAGAAGAAGGAATCTTGGGAATGTACACAGGAGGAAGTCTGAATCGGGATAAGGATGAAGAACCCGCGACGGGGGAACTTGTTGAGGACGAGGAGGATAAATAAGACCGACCAAGCAACCATCACCGATGCAAGGAATGAGAATTGGACACACCATAAGCCCATCCGAAAGTAGCGGAATGACTCAGATACTGGTCATAATCATTGTCCACAGGAGAATGAGGAGTTGTGTACGAGTTTGAAAGACGCAAAGGAGCAGGAGGCGGGGGAGGTGGCGGACAACTCGTGTCGAAGGAATGCTTTTTATGCCCTCCTGTCCTATTGTTCCGGGATTGTTTGTTTGTTTTGGTAGGTTGCTGGGAGGAAGGACTGGCGGGTATTCGAGACAAACTCCCGCACTTCGCGTAGGACTGATACTGTGGGGTCGAAGGATTGGTAAGCTCGGAGGTGGAGATGTTATTTTGGTGATGGCGACGGAAATGGTCAAGAACAAGGTCGTCTTTGAGAGGTTTTTGAAGTACCTTCATAATGTGAAAGTCAGGCGGGAGGATTGGGTCGGGAGGACGAGTCTTCCGTGGGCCCAGCCCGTGACCGAACTGCATCTCAGACTGAGGAATAGTGGCAAACCCACTTTTCCCATTGTGATGATGACCGTGACCGTCACGTACACTTCCGTCCATGTCACTCTTCTCGCTGCAGACATCATTTTGCACGCCACACACAAAAAACAAACAGCGTTTTTCTATATTAGCAATTAGTTAATCACACACAAAAGCACAAATAACAAACAATAATAAAATTGATGTTTTCGTCTAAAAGCCTAAAAAACTTGATTCTTTCATGCATTTTATAAAATTCTGAATTCTACAAAAATTAATAGTATATACCATATTTTATACAAATAATAGTGTTCCAACATAATAGCAAAACGGTACTAGTAACTTCAGAAAAAAAACAAAATGAAAAACTAAAAACTGACGTCTACTCTACATTAATGAAGATGATCAGATCAGCTAACTATGTGTACTCAGCTTTCTTTAAATGTTAGGTTTTAAATTTCAATCTGCTGCAAAAACTATCAACACTACGTCAAATATTCCAAACACCATTTCGAGATTATGTTTTTGAAAAGTTGTCTCGGGAAAGTCTTACCTTTCTAAGTCAGTGGGCTTGAAATCACCTCTCTCTGTAAAAAGGGTTTCAAATTAAAACACACATTGTTAGAATTACATTTTGAAGCATGAAGCGCATTATTTGCATTATACCAACAGAAATTCGCAGGAAAAGAGAAGTGTTTAATTTCTTATAAAAGTGCCGTTCCGGGTTGAAAACATGCAAAGTGCATTTTCTGTGAAGAGACGCAAAACCACAAGTCGAAGCATGTTTCCGCATATCTTAATAATAAGACGTTTATTCTCCAAGACTTAAGAGACTTCAATTTACTACGATTGACATGACCTGGACCACGGAACGAGTCCGGACGCTTCTAAACAAAACATTCAGGACCCATTAAAGAACAATGTGCTCTCAGATCCATTTGCATTATTTGTCAAGCTGCCCATGTGCTAAATCACTCAATCCCCATCCTGAAAGAAGGCGGGTAACGGAATGATAAAAAACGGAGTTTTTACTGCCTCGTATATCATTCAAGGGTCATAATAAGCCCAGGCAAATATTTACACAAGAGAACAAGGTGCCCGAAAAAATGCATGCTCAGCTCAATTCATTTAGACAAATTCACTGCTTCCGCACAGTTCCCAAACTTAGAAACCAGCTTACTTATCCAACCATTTTTATGACCTGCTTTTCACTCCGTGATTTTTTTGAGAAACTTTGTGTTGCTTTGCTTTGCTGCATTCAGTACATAATAATCCTGTTATAATCTCAGTTTTTACAACTCTTTCATTCACTGGAAACTGGAAGACTGGAACTCATGCTCCTCCTGTCCATGTTATCAAATATTGTGTATTTATTATTACTATACCAAAAATGTACAGGTTTTAATGTACTTTTTTTTTACAAGGGAGCTTGTGTCATTTTTCGTTCCTCCGATTTTTTCGAATCCCCTTCGGTTCTCTGACTTTTTGTTTACAGGGCTGTTTCGTGGTCGTTTCCCTATGACAGATGAGCCATAAATATTATAGTTAAAAGGATACTAAAAATTGTTTCAAGAAGCACATGCTTATCAATGCAAAACCATATTTGCGCAGCACACACAGCCACACACTTTGACTTTCTATAGATTTTTTACAACCGTTTTGAGACGAAACGAAAGAGGAAGAAATCTAGACTGGAGCGGGTGTGCCTTTTAAAAATATAAAACTTGAACAGAGAGTAAGAGCAACGCTTGGATTTTGGGACGTTGAAAAAGGTTCAAAAATGCCGAAGTGCAGTCCATAAAATAATTTCTACACTGTTTCCACTTCATGGGGAACCAATGGACTTTTGAACTGTTGCACACGTTTACGAAGAGTTTTTATGACCTTAGAAAATGTTGAAAATAAAAACGCTAGTAACGTAGTAACTAATGTCAGAATGTCAGACATCATAAATAACATAACACAATTCACATCGACACAATTTTGTTATGTCATTAATCATTAAGGCTTCGTCACAGTACAGTATAATATGTTATTAGTTATTATTGTCATCAGTTGCCCATGCCATTGCCGGTTTTCCCGCAACCGTCGGCAGTATCGGATTGTCCGCAATCACGGTCGGTAACACAACGCAACACAAGTCATACTCAAGAATCAGTTGTTAGTTGTTGAAGTCAGCGGAAATGAAATGAACGGAGACGGAGACTTTTTAAATCCTAATAACGAACGAAATCATCTAAACCATCTAAAATTGTCATTAATTATTAAGCTAATGTAATGTTCCCAACTATTTGAAACAACGTCGCTTACGCTTTGTAAACTATATTTAATAAAAACGACAAAATAATAATTAGGAAATAACAAGTTTATTGGTCTAAATACTGTACTCATCAACATTAGCAATGAGCTCTTCTAAAAGGATGCCACTGACTAAAAAGGTTTCATGAACGACGGAAAAGTTCATTAGTAAAGAATTTACGATGCAATTGTTGCGTTCCACAGCATATTGTCAAAGTTTTGCTAATAGCTTAGTTTCCTGGTAAAAGTTAGAGCTCGTCACTTTTCCGAACACACTGCTGGGCACAGAAAGCGTTTTCCGGCAAAAAAGGACATTGGTGTTTGAAAACAGTAGCGGAAAATGGCAAACTTTTGCTAGTGACAAAAGCACAAGTTTCACATTACAAAAGGAAATGTGGCAGTGAGTTCACGAAGAAAGCGACATGAAAACGGTCCATTTTTCAGGGCCAATGATGCACATTCCGGAGAAAACAGAGCATTATTTGAAATATAGAGTTTTCATCTTCTAGAAATTACTGTTAATTTTCAGAACACGTGCACTTTTACAAGAAATTACAAAAGGGAGAAAATGGAATGGAATAAAAAATTAATGAGTGAATGTATAAAAAAATTGTTAACTTGAACAGATGAAGAAAAGAATGACAGAAAAGACAGCAGCACTTACGAGAAAAGCACCACTTTTCAGCTTTGAATGCGTAGAGAATTATTAGGACGACGACGACTAGTAAAATTAAGCAGCCGATGATGACTCCGATGACTGTGGCCATAGACACTGGGTCTGCAAAGATAAAATCAAATCCTGCAAACAATTTTTGCACGCGCGGCTCTCCCGCGATAATTTTTTAATGTGTAGTTTGTAATTTGGTAGAATTTTTGCTCACCTCGCACTTGCAAAATGACAGAATACTTATCATTTCCACGATTGTTCTCCACGTTCAAGTAGTAATGCCGAGAGTCGGAGGAATCCGCTTTGTTCACTCGCAGTTTGGCTTCATAGCAATCCTCACGTTGAGTCTGCAATAAAAAAGAATATAACTCAAACGTTTAAAAATTTGAAACATGGATCATCAAATTATCGTAAAATATTTTGGATATGAACTGCGCAAAAAATGTGATGAATAAATGTGCCAAAGTAATGATAAAGATGAAAATGAAACGTCTTGATTTGTGAGAAACAAAGGAACGCCGACGGTTGACGACTGACGGGACGTCTAATGAGCTCCAAAATGGACCCATATTAGGACGGAAAGAGCGGCTTTTCAGCTCAAGGATCAAAAGGGTAATCACGACAAATTGGTTTGAAAGACAATTGCAACACACCAATAAAACATACCAATGTCCAGTTATGGACACCCCGATGGCGAAATGATCGACTATTCAAGCATCATCAACCCGTTTGACCATAGAGCACATCATCAATGACTTTTTTCGGCTTGTAAGGCTTTAAGGTGGAGTAAAGTTTACGAATACCAAAATGGAATTTTTTTTGGAGACGATCAGTTTCCTTCATCAAAACGATGCATGCTCGTTTATTTGGTGGTTGGAACAAAAAACGAGATCCAGGCGGGTGCACCAAATTGGATAAATCCGACAATAAATTTCGATAATTTGTCACCGGACACGAGTCATTGGGGAACTGAATATTTCACCGGAAAGATCCGTACGGACTTTCTAAACGTTTCTAATAATAGCAACAAGACGTTTCCCTCCTTCTCATGTATTCTTTATGAGATATACAAAAAAGAAATCGGTTTTTTCCAGGGTTTCCTCCCTTTGTCCTTAAACTGGGGTTGGGATGTTACCATGTCTGTAATCGGTTTTCATTCTCCTTCTCAGTCAGTTGTATAATTCCCGAATTCTGGAAAGTATCCGAACTTAATCCCGTTGCATCTATGCAACTCGTTTCTCAGCTGCTGCATCTCACCCCAACAACGCAACCAACCTTCTTTAGAAGATTAACTTTGAGTATTTTATTGCACTTTTGTACGTGGGAATAATTTTGATTTGGATCAATTCTCATTCTTCTCCATGCTATCTGTTCCTTTCTCAGTTTATGAGACTGATCCTATAATTGTTATCGAAAGAGACGGGATGCCAGGATAAACAAGGAAAATTCTGGGAGCTGAAAAGGTTTAAAATGCTCTTGAAATCCTGAAACCAAAAACTTACCTTTTCAATTTTCTCAGCACTGTATCGTCCCATTTCATATCCAGCTTCCAGCTTGAAACTGCCCCATTCCCACAATGCTTTTGACGGTCCGGGATTCGAGCAGAAGACAACGCTCAATGTCGCATCACTTCCTTTCTCCACGTTTACTTCTCGTTCCACGACATGACGAAGGACTTGAGGCGGTCCTGTTGAAATAATTAATTGCAATTAGAATTAATTACCATAAAGAGACTTGAGACTTAATGCACTTTTGTGACACTGTGACAGTTGATGTGACTAATTTGTAACTTAGCAAAGAGACCTTGTTCATTCCGGGCCATAAAAATGAAGATGCAGTCGTCGTTTGTCTATCAGTCGTGTCAATCAGAAGAGAAAAGACGGAGGAAGCCCACACCAAAGTGACACATGTTACTCAACAAGCGCCACATAAGGAAAAGCAATAAAAATCCCTTTGCAACGTGTGGGAGGAGTAACACACAAAGAAAAAAGAGGTTAAAAAGGATGATAATCTTTTTGGCTGTTGACTGCTTTGTGTTTTCCAGCTCGCCAAAAATGCAAATGAAGCTTCTTCAGTCAAACTGTTACAATTTTTTCAACAACTAACAACAACAGCAACAACATGCAAAATGAATGAAAACTTCCTATACTGGAGCAAAATGTCCGGATCATCCTACGCAAAAATGAGCTGGAAATGGAACGCTGGAACGCAAAGATTCTCGATGTTGTTTTTGCTATCGTCGTTGATACAGGCCGAAAAAGTTGCATGCTTTGCATTCAATTTGCATTATTATATTGAGTTTTTCTGTTGCTTCTTTTCCAAACGCGGATGCATAATAGAGTTACAAACACGGAAAATGTCGTAGAAAAAGTGCATAAAAATGAATTATATTTTTGTGATACACAGTTTGAAGCTGTATGAATGCCAGAAGCTCACAAGAAGCTTCTTTGGGTAAAAGATTCCACGATTTCTCCAGGAGCCAAGAAATACAAAATGAATATGCAAGACAGAAGAAGAAGGTGTTGTGGAAAGTGCTCTTCTGATTAAGAATGGATAGGCAACACGCCCAGATTTATGGCACTGGAGGCTTTTGAAAACTATCAAGTAGACTTTATGGCTCATCCTGGAGAAATCTTTATAACTCCGTGATACGAAAATTGTTTCTACTGGAGCCTTGTAGCAATATAGTCCTTGCAGCCGTTGAAGCACTTTCTTGCCGATCTGAGGATATATACAAGCTTCAGGATCGACAAGAAGGTCCAACAGAAGTACGAAAATCGGTGACGAAAAGTGGTCACGAAATTCCTCCACACTCCGACTCTCCGACCAACCCTAACACCCAAGTGTACGGAGAGACGAAGAGAAGTAATCAAACTTTACTTCAAACTGTTGCCCGCATAGCCACACGCCCCCGTTTGCATTTGCAAAAACCTCAAACTGCCACGTACGGTACACGTTCTGTTTCAAAACTCCCGAGTGCTGCAGGAAAGTGGAACAAGAAGAAAAGTTCGAAGCGATATGGGTCGTTCAAAACAGGAAGAACAAAGTCTCTTCGTCGCAAGTCTTTTCTGATGAGATGACATCGCACAAAAAGGGAAATGGTCCTTCGCTACCAAACCCGAGATTCTTTCCACGTATGTGCAACAAACCTTTTGCCATACAATTCCTCAGAGAACATTTTCAACTTGAATCTTCTCGTGAGCATTCTCATCTGGTCGGCCAAAGTTGTGTTTTTTAAACTGTATTCAAACAGCAAAGGCGCTTTGGGTAAAATTTCCTTTCTTAAGCCTCTCCTACGCGAAAATCTCAAAGGTTCATTACTTATTTAAAGTGCAAATCTTCCCTTACTTACAAACAAGTGCACAAGGCGCCACAACGGTTACTTTAAAAATTTTAACAATTTTGAAAAGGTGATGCAATTTCCAAAGTTTCTCATCTAAACACGCGCTTCTTAATGATCATACTAAAAATCTGAAAAACAAATTACAAATTCTGGAAAAACTCATTTCCTTTCCCAAACCAAAATCAAAATTTTCACTCGTCAAAATACGAGCGCTTATAGAGCGTTTAGCATGGTGAAAATCAAAACATAATGATTGAGTTGGTTTGTATAATAACAAAAAGCCCAGTTTGCCAAACCAATATAAGGAGGAAAAGCCTCCAAAATTTCAATTTCGCCTTCAACACACTCCATGCACTCAATTCTTCCAGAGAGATTAGTTTTTCTGGAGAAACAGACTCAGAATTTCCTTCTCCTAGAGGAAGAGAAATTGGTTTCGCTTCTTCTTGTTTCATCATTCTGTAAATTCTGAGCTACTATTTTGTATTTCGTACTACTTTTGCATGCAATCCATCTCGAAATGCGCACGAATGATTTCGTCTTTTGTTCTCAATTACGTATCGTGTCTTTTCACATGACTTGCTACACACACGTTTCGGATGAAACTTTTCCACTTTAATTTTGAAATGTCGCAAAATTCTTCTGCTTGACTTGAGAATGTTCTGAATCCTTTAATTTTTGAGTACACCGATGAAGATGAAGTTGAATCTGGTCACGTGACGTTCCGAAACCACCAGACCACACGTAAGACTGTAATTCACTCTACTTTCGAATCACATCTTCAAGGCTCGGTAGGGAACCAGGTCGACTTGGTGTTCCAAAGCTCGGTTTCTTGAAAAACCACATATCAAACACCAGGGAACTCACCATTTCTGAGCATTTTATGACCCGTCTGACACTCACCGATACAAATTCATTCTTTTTATATGACCACATGAAAAAACTCCCATTCATTTAGTTTACACCTTTTGAGTCTGTCCAGTTTCAGGTCCAGTCCCGGAGTGAAATGGTAAAAAATCAAATTACCATCAAGACGAAGACGATAAAAATTTTTTGTCTCAATTTGTATCGAGGTCATAAAAATCACGAATTTCTGTGAACATAAGCTAACTTGCTTTAAATACAAGTTCGTACCCAAGCACATGGACATTCACATGGACTGGACACACAGAATGGCAACGGCAAAATTTTTCGGGGTGATCTTCTCCTATGAGATATGCACTTTTGGGGGTTATCGCTTGTACTACTTTGAGCTTGCTGAAAAACATCCAGTGAAACTCTGGAATTTGGTCGCAAGCAAGTAGAAAATAGTGGGAAGGCACCATACTATGAAATTGCAATGGGGTCCTATAAAAAATGTGTCCAAGGGACAATATGAGCCCTCGTAAGAATGAATGTTTACGAGACGTGGTCATAATGCGTCGTCGTATATGGCAATATCAAAGTTTCTATAGTTGTTGCAATGTCCATAAGAGAAAGTGAAGTTTTTCCAAGACCGGGGACCGGATTAAACCTCAATATTCAACCCGTAACCCGTCCGGAGTATTTTTTTGGAGAGAAGAAATCTGAAAATCCGGGTTGAATCCCAATGCCCTTTGTGCCTCTTCGTTTCGCCCTTTCTGTAGTATTTATTTTCCACGCTATCTCCCGTTGCAGCGGAGAGTGACTTGAGAGGTCATTCCATAAATAACTGACAAGGTTACAAAGGAGACAAGCTTTTTCGGATTTCATTCTTTTTATTCTACCCTGTTCGGATTTTTTCACGATTGAATCTGGATTCAATATCAAGCTTTTTTCAAGTTTTAATTCCCAGAGGTGCTGATGTGACGAAAACAGCTTTCTACCCGGGTTTTATAAAAGAAAAACCACAAATTTGTGGTGTGGTGGATCAAATACCTGAAATTTTGAGATGAAAATTCAATAAAAAAAAGTATATATATATGGTAGAAAGCGCAGCTGTCAATGTATAAAAATCATTATTAATGATACGGCACATGAACAGCGGGAGGGAAAGAAAAGAAGCCCGGGTTCACTTTCAACACTTGCAAAGAGGCGAAAACGGAACAAAGTGGGAAGGATGAGTGTCGTACCAGGCGTTTTGTAGCCTAATGGATTTCCGACAGTCTCCCTTTGCTCGTCCCTTAAGTGTCTACATGTGTAGAAAAGCTATAATAATTAACCTCAGAGGACACGACACACTCGCGTTGTGTAACTCAATGCGCTACAGTGCCCGGTTCCACATGTTGAGAAGGGAAACGTTGTGCAGAGACGGAAAAGAGCGGCTTTTGGATTTCGGGATGAATAATGAATTATGAATGTGAGGTTTTTGTGGACGAAGGGGCAAAAAGGAAACGACGAAGTGTGCAGACTTGGGGTACAAAATAAATGTAATCCTTGTAGAAGTAAACCAGCCGCAGAGACAGAACATAAGAAGGATTTCGGGGTTTGTACTAGAATGTTCAGTTCAGTTCCTTAGGGTCTTAGGAGAAAAGGCAACAGCAGTCCGGGAAATGGTTCATTCAGCAGCCTTAACTGCTACTTTGCGGGTGTATTATTCCAACTGCATTAATTTTTCAGCAGACAGGAACAGACTCAAAGTGATGACAGCCACAGGGAGCCAAGAGTTTTCTTTTGCGGATGTCATTTTGTGTCAACACTCAACGACGCAACTGACAATGACGACGTTTACTACGACTTTACATGCACCCACAGAAGGTCCTTTGACACACAAAAAAACCCGAGAAGTTGTGTCACGAGCTCAATGCTTGTTTTGTAATTTGCAATGTATAAGATTTCAGATTCAAGATCTCATTTTTTGTTTAAAATCGGTTTCTGTACTTACCCATGACGCTCAGATCAATCGTGTCACTTTGGATAGTTCGTTCCGTGCCTGAGATGACGTTGGATGCTTTACAGACATATTTCCCTTGATAATCGTAGGTGACATTATGGATGACCAGCGTTTGCTCTCCCCCTCGTACGTACACCGTCTCTTCGGCTGTGGACGTCTTCTGCAGCCATTGGTAAGTTGGCTGAGGGTTTCCTTCCGCTGTACATGTCAACATGGTCCGATTGTACAGCGCCGCGACCACCATCCGGTCTGGTCCTACTCGAGCAATCCTGGGCGGAACTGCAAAGTCCAATATTGAATGCATTTTAAATCTTTTCCTGTGAAAGCCCTGCAAACAACATTTCCTTCTCCTTTTTTGCACATTTTGCATGCAAGTCGTAACCACAAAACAGAGAGTGTAGTCAGATAAGATTCTAACATCGTGAGACAGACGCTTTTCTCCTTTCAACTACTGAATTCAAGTGGAAAACCACAACGAGACAAAGCACACCACAACCACTTCATGTCAGCTGGGTCGCGTCTCTTGAATTTGATATTCAAATCAAGTCCATTTGTTTCAGACAGGCCTACGCGAGGACGAATCCAAAAAGTTCTCAGCGGACTATATTTTTCTCGTATAGGATACAAAAAAGTTATTCTGTTTACAAACCTAAAGCTTCCTTCGATTTTTATTTTGTTAAAATATCCGATTCCACCCGATTATTTCCAATACATCGAATCCAAGCCGACACAATTCCACAGTTCTTTACATTCCATTTTTCCTAGTGCATATCTAAATTGCAAAATCCTTTGAAATAGTTCAAAAGACGGTGCCAGTGTGCAAATCAATACCATAACAAACAACAAACTTTGGTAATCCAAACTTCTTTCTAAAACGATCAAAAAGGACGTATCAATGTAAATGGAACAGAAAGATCGTCTGAATCGTGGAGAAGGTTCACTTTCCCGGAAATATTGCTGACATCCGAAAAGCGACGGAAGCATAATATTCACACCATAAAATTGAAGCTTATTTCCTGTGAAATTGCCTCGGCGGCCGTCAGCCTCAAAATGCCTTATTGACTTGCTTCGTCTCGAATGGATCCCTTGAAAAAAGGATATTTATCCGAAAAAGTACGCCATCACCACTCGAATTCTCTCTTTTTCATCCTTTTCTAATAGTAAAGAGCACCAATAAAAAACCTTCAATACTTTCTTCTCAGCTCATGACGGGTTTTCTTTCTTCCTTCTTATATATTTTCTTTTCGCAATTGAAATAGTCAAAGAACTTGTATAGGTTCCGACTATTCTGACTTGACACTCGCGGGGAAATCGGGTCAACACTAAAAACGATTTCGCACAATTGGACTGACAATTCCTTAATTCAGTACTACAGTGTGTTTATTTAGCTTTGTAGGGTAATAGTAATAACGTTTTGGAAAAATTGAGATAGAAAATTTTTGGTTCAGAAAACTAAATGTTTATTTTGGAATATTTGAGATTTAAAAGAGAAAAGTCATTTTCTTGTTCACTATAGGAGACCTGAGAAAATCACAACGTGTTCAATTTGAACATCAACGAGCTGAAAAGTTTTCGTTAAAAGAAGTCTTATCAAATTCCATTATCGCGGGTGGCGCACTATGCGTAAATTACAAGCGAATGTGAAAAAAGTGTCCTATCGCCCCAATTTGGTGTGAAATACAAAGAGTGAAAGACTGATGGCCATTCCCTTGAGAATGTCCTGCTGCTTTCAATGGTCCAATGTGCCAGGCTGGTCAAAGAACCAGAGGCAAAATGAACTTTCCTTTATTCTCTGACTCGAAAAAACGAAAAAATGTCATATAAGAAGTGGAAGCGAAAGCCTGCAAAGCAAGTGGCAAATGTTACAGGACTTTTTTTTCGCAAACTCAACCAAAAAAAGATTCTTTTCGGTGGTCGGTTTCTCCGGTGTGGATTTTCCCCAAAAAATTCTCATGAAAGACTAGTACGAAGACGCGGCGACAAGTAAAAGTGACTCACATTTGACATCGATATCGACATTGATGGCTTGCGACGATCCCAAAAAGTTCTTTGCTTCGCACGTGTACGTACCCGCGTGTCTTCTCACCAGCGGACGGAACTCGACTGTCTCCTGCAAAAAGAAATCAACACAACCAAAAATCTTTAGAACAAGTGTCCTCAGGGTTTCTACATGTCCAACCGTGCTATTCATCATGTAAAAAGTCCTATCTTGATCATAGTATCATACTATCTGGACAATTTATTTTCTCCAGCGCAGCAGAAAAACGAGAGAGTCTGTCCATTTCATTTCATTTCTCCATCCTTTTAGGAACATTGACCCTTTCCTTAAAAAAAGAACTGCTCAGGATTTCCCAAAAAATCATTCGTATTCGTCTCCAGGCGAATGTGAAATCTACCAAAAATGAACTCACCGAGAGACTTCGTTCTTCGAATAAACCGAATCAAAAGTAAAGTATAGTAACTTGCCTGAAAGCTGTAAATTTCCGGTCGACCCGCTTTCCTCCAGACAATTGTAGCTGGTGGGTTCGCATCCGCCAAACAACGAAGTGTCACCGTGTCTTTGTTCTCTTCCAAGTCACCTTCAGGTGCACCCAGCAGTTTTACTTGTGGAGCGTCTAATAAAAAAAATCACATGTTCACAATCAAAAATCAACCTTGTATGATACTACATAAAATACAATCAGAGTCTATACACGGTGTTCGTCATTTCCGTTTCCTCACTTTCGTACAAGATAACACCTTTTCCGATTCTTTTCAGGTCGTCGTTTTCGTCGTCGTCGCCTTGTCACTCGTCGTTTCATTCTAACCGACTAAGGTATAACCTTATCAAAACTAATTGGATCGATTAATTAATGAGGGGGCGATATGGAGCCTTATACAGATTCAGAATAGTGCATTCTGCACATTACACTCCAAACTCGATGTTCACCCCTTGCCTTGTCATTGCCATTTACGTGAATTCTTTATTACAGAAGGGGGACGAAAGGTTCAACGCAACGCAATAACATCGCAGTGTAACAAACTCCGTCTAATGAGACCCAAAATAACTTTCTTAACCCAACTGAGTTGAACATGATTCAAATTACAACTTCATGTTTGTTAATTTTACGAGAAAACTTAAAACTTGCAGCCCAGTGTTTGTAAGACTACTGCCGGGATATATTTTCCCAGCGCAATTTCTTTACTTGTGATGAATGCAAATCACAATTCATAAAAGGATGCATTTTATGTAGTAGAGTCGAGCAGATTAGTGATAATGATAATGGAAATCTTCATTACGTCGGATGAAATATGATTTCAAGAACTCCGAGTTGGGTTAATGAAGGTGGATTTCATGTTATCTCGCAAGAATAACTTTCTGAAATGAGTAAATGGTACCAAAAAATAAGAATTCACAGATGTCGCGAAACAAAAGTCAAGGAAATAGTTTTCTCCAGAGCAGCAGAAAAGAAGCTTCTTTTCATTGACCCAGTTTTCTCGTTTGCAGTTTAATAGAATGCACAACTATAGTCGAGCTTTCTTTCATAAAACAGATGTGTGCTAGAGTCTGTTAGAAGAAAAGCTGTTCTGGTGAGATTTGTGACAACTTTTCCAAGTTTCACAATGTTCATGCCACAGACAAATTGCGTCACATTGTCTGAGCACCTTATGAGCCAAAAAACATAAAGCCATACTATGATACTATACAATAATTGCGTTCTTGCTACGGAAGTCCACTTTTTGAGTCAGAGCAATGTCGTCTCCATAAATTATATTTGTGTTTTCAAAGTATTCCAACAGCGCGTTTGGAGTTGGCCATCGGACTATTGGACACTAATGTTAAACAGTTTTAAACATCGACTGTTTGAAACGTTAAAGGTTAAATGTTAGATTAGATTAGAGTTGTTGTTGTTGGAGGCTTGGAGGCTGAAGGCGAAGGCTAGAAAAGGCTGGAGCGCTGGAGGGAACAAGTAACAACATTAACTTCTTTTTTATAATGCTGTAATATTATTTTATCACTGTCACTTGTCAGTACGATTTGAACTGAAATTTTGCATAGTATATATAATAATATAAATGTATCATCCTCTAGGAGTCTAGATCTAGAAATCTAGATCTATAGTATCCAAGATGTTGTGGAAGACAACAGCTTCACTCTGAATGACAAGTACCACAAAGAATAAAAAATAAGTCATATGGAAAAATACACGTCCTAGTGACATGACATGACCAATTCTTATGACAAAGTCATCATGTCAAAAAGACCATTTCGTCATCATATTTTATTTACGGGTCACGAAAAATGTGTTTTTACGCCTAATCCCACTTTCGCATCCAGAAAACTGTTAAAACCCCTCTGAAAACTACATGAACTGGCTTTTATTGACATATTTTTTGCTAAAAAGTCCCATTAGATTAAAATTTTCGGATAAGATGAAAGTACTATTCTTTTGGAAAAAACAAAAAAGGAAAGAATAGGTTTCCTCAGTCTGTCAACAAAAAAAACTTTCATTTTTTCTTGTCTTTTCCGGAGCTTTCTGGAAGATTTAAATATAAATAAATAACGCGTACATGAAAAGTTGGTCTTGTTGCCTTCACCTTTTCAACTTTAATAGCCGAGTCATTTTTCTTTCTGCGAAAAAGTTTCAGTGTTGTGCTTGCCGAGATCATTTAATCTCCTTAAAAGAGAAATTCCTTCTTCCTACACTGCTTTTAGGTTTTAGTCCATTAGTTCTCTCGTTTAAGGTCATTAGGAGAAAGACCCGGGAATAAACAGAGGTCGAAATACGAAACTGAAGAAACACTACCAAAACGCTGTCTCAAGACTATAACAGCAATAATTGCATGCCATAGAAAATTTTGAATAATAACCACAATTTTTCTTTAAAATTGAATTTCTTTGAAGTTTTTACGGTGTGGTTCATATAATGCATAGTTGGTACTTGGTACTTGGTATTGGTAGGTACAGTACTAGGGTACAACAACGTACAACTAAGCATAAGCTGTCGTGTCGAGTTGTCCAGTTGTCGAGGAAAGAAGGGTACATACGACGATACGAATACGACATAGACTGGAACTGGAAGACTACCTACGACTATGATGATTTGATGATTCAGAAAAAGAGCATTTTCACTTATTTCAGGTTATTTTTTTATCCAGCCTGTAAAATGAGACGTCCTCATCCTGCCACAATTTTAAGTTCAACTTTCGTTCAAAGAAATGCAACTTGAGTTTCATTTGATTCTTTTCCATTTTTTTTCTCTATCCATGGATTCGAAAAGTGATCAGGGACAACGACGCTTTTCTTTCACAATTCTTTTTCTTTTCTTCAAAAAAACTTTTTAGTGTAGAATTTGACGCAATGCACACCTCGGAGCCAAAACGTTTCTGTATACCGACACCAAAGTCAAGTCCTCAAGTCGCCTTTGCCTTTTTTAAAGAAAAGTTTAGTTGACTTCAATACTTTCTTAAGGGTAAAGAATCCGAATCCGTTTCGGGACGGACGATTGGAACTTTTGCACTTCTTTACAGCACATTATGGAAATGGCCACAAGGAGAAAAGCGCATAGGACAAGAAAACCACTTTTTCCCTTTCTCCTACATTTTTTCTGGTCCAGAGTTCGGTTTGGCTACCAGTGGTCTCAAGTCGCAAAAAATCCAAAAAACATTACATTTTCGACTATTTCTCAAGACAGCCGGATATTTCACATACATATAAGGAAGCACAGTCTTCCGCAAAAAAATCGCAGTCAGTCTCTTTCACCAACTTTGGCATTTCCTTAGACAAAATTCAGTGTTGGATACAAACACCCTGAAATCTTACGTAAAAAGGATTTACCCGACTTCCGCTTTTGCCAACAAACTGTATGCATGTAACAAATTTCACAAGCTGGACTTTTTCTCCGGTTCCAAAAAAAACTCATCATGTTAATTGCCTCGTGCGGCCGCAGTTTTCTTTTGAAGTTCAAATTTGGATAAAGACTTTTCTTGTGCTGAATGCAAACTTTGAAAGTCTAGTACTTCATTAAGTCCGGCTTAAAAGAAAAAGTTGAACCTGATTTATTCTGACGGTGGAAGTGTGTGCACATCTCTTTGAAACACAAGGCGTTGGTGGTGGTGCTGGTGTGGAAAAATGCAAAAAAGTGATTACCACACTTAAAATATGAGCTCAAGTGCAAACCTTGCAAAAAACAGGTATAAAATCAAAGTCGTTGCCGTATTCAAAAAATGTATTCTTTATATGAAGTCTCCAATGCAATGTGTATACGTATACTTTCAAATGTCCATGGATAATTTAACGTCCCAACTGCCTGCTTGTCTATGTCCTCCGCCGAAAGAGGAAGATTTGGAACTTAAAACAAGACTGCGAGAAAGAAACCAACCAACGCCCGCCCGATGACATGTTAATAACTCCTATGGAAATTTATGGCGGTTTTGTGTCATTTGAATACGCATTGGCGTGGTGCGTTCACCTTCGACCAGGAATTCTTTGATACCTGTAATTGTTTCATGTTCCTTCAGTCATATAATTGCATTTTTATCATAATCTGAAGAAAACTGAGCTCTCTGCAATTCTTCACTCAAATAGTTTTTGGAATTGGAACCTCATACATAGGTATTTTTGGCCTTTCGCTCGACCTTCAGTAACGACGGTTCCGTCTTCAACACGATATCTAAAAACTAAAAACCCGACCTAACCAATAATAAACCAGCACGGTTCAATTCGTTGCCAAAAAGCGGCTTTAATAAATCGTCTTTGGAGCACTGAGGAAAAGCCATAGGCTTCCATGTACTAATCTCACATCACATTTCAAATCTACTGTAGGAACACCTTCATCGTTGGCAATTTTTCTTAATTCTGCAGGATGTGGTAATTTTGGCTGCGTTTTTGCATAAATTAGCTACGCTTCCATACTTCCATACGGATTTTCCTTCCGAGCACATCATTTTGACCTCCAGAAACCCTATTTTCAAAATTATCACGCACAGCGCAGTTTCTCAGACAGTCATGTAGTATTGTTTAATCCGCCATTAAAATAATACATTTTCTGTGCTTTCTGAAATTGCAGTTTGAGAAAATTGCCAAATATGGGTTTTAATAAAGATATCCATTTTCCGCCTTAATTTTGACAGCTGGAAGGAAAATTTCTCATTTGGTTTATGAAAGTTGCGTCATTTTCAGTCGTTCCATGAAGAAAAAGGGGTTTGGCTCGCCTGTCACCTTCTCCGAACAAATTATGACTGAACAGGTAAAGTGTGCCCGGCCTTCTTCGACCTCTGCTCTGAAAAACTCCAGTATTCAAAAGCAACGCACTATGCACAATGCACACCAAGACCAAGACCAAAGGGCTAGAAAACGTTTTTCTACTTGACAGATAGTAATTTTTTCCTCCTTCCAAACATTTTCTTCCATAGTCGTCAACTTATATTGACCAAATAATTTTGCCACTGGCTTACTCATGCTTCCTAATTTATCAAGTACAATGTGGACATTTACCTTTTTAGTGATTTGCTTTGTGCTTTCTTTTCCTAATAAACAATGACCTAAGATTTTCTTAGCCTTGACGGATTTATGTAGCACGTAATGATGAGAAGATGAGGCAGAAATAATCAGAATTCAGGATTGTGCTAAGAAAAGAAAGGAATTTTGGACCAATTTCGCACTTCAAAGAATCGAGGATTGAAAATGGGTAAAGTGAGTCAACAATTTAAGAATTTGCTACAGTCATCTTCCGTAATGTGACATGACGGAAACTTGACGGAGTCTCGTTCACTTTTTAGTATAATTTTTTTGGTCTCCTTTTTGTGACCAGTCATGCGACGACGTGAAGATTGTCAGAAAAAAGTGACTCAATTTCCAATCTTTGAAAAAAATGATAGACGAGATAAAAATTGTTTTAAAAAAGAAACAAAACGTATAAGAAACTTACATTGGATGTCCATAACAACTTGAGTTTCTCTTGATTTCGTCGGGTATGCTTCATGGACAGCGACACACCTGAGCAGTTTGGCATTGTGAGCTTTGTGAAACGTATAGTCCAGAATAGATGTGGCGGCCCACTTTTTCTGATTGTCCTCTTCCGTTTTGTTCGTTTGATTTACACCCGCCACTTCCTCGTCACCTTTTGAAACCACAAAGAATAAAAATATGGTCATGTCACAACATCTCATGTCAACATTCTAACGCCAACAAAGGTCAGTTCTTATTTTCCGTCAGAGTCCACACGCACAATATGCGATCTATCTACTCATGAAAATAATAAACTCATCACATTTCATCCTTGACAGGTTTTGATGGTCGGCATGCCAAAAATAAAGCTATGCGGTCTCTCTCCTTTTCACAAGAAACAAAAGACAACAGGAGTCCACTTGAGCTACTTGAGAAAACCCTTGAGACACCGCAGAGCCTTCGTCCTTTTGAGCACAAGCCCAACCAGCAGTGTGATCATTAGCAAGATCATCGTCTTTTGTGCTGGAATCAAAAGCAATGTGATCCAATTGAGGTTTGTGATCCGACTGAACTATATTCTCGTTTTGTATACAAAATACCAAAGGTACGCTGCACAATATTCTACTGCCACCCCCTTCGGAGCTATTCAATACCCGGGAAAAGGGCACCTTTAAGAACACCGCCTACCATTCAGGGCTTTCAATCAAACAAAACCACATCCGGTGTTTTTGAGTTGTAATCAAAAGGGAACGTTTATATCAAAGATCGATTCCTCAATTCGTAGGGGTCTTCAGTCTTCGTATTTTAGTAACGTGCTCACACAAAAATCAATCTTCTCAAAATTATGCTGTATTTTCAAAAAATTACGTTCGCTGACTCACGTTATATGGTTTCTACAGACCCTCTGTAAAAATAGAAGTAACATGCTAATTAAACCAGAATTGAACAAACAAGTCTGACTCAGCCGTCACTTTGAGCGGTTTATGACACCTGAACATTTCAACTGGAGCTGTCTGTCAATTAGTTAGAATGTGCATAGGGAATAGAAAAAAGCTTTATTTACTCACCCAGAAACCACTTGAGGAAAGCTGGAGGATTCCCGTACCGACTTGTACATTTCACCGAGATCCTGGCTCCAGTTTGTGTCGTGAGATTCTTTCCAGTCGCCACGGCTGTTCCGTTAAACTCAATTTGTGGAGCGTTTGGAGGAACTGAAAAAAAATAAAAATAAACCAATTCATTCAATTAAACTGGAATTTCACAAAATAAAACGTTGAGACCTAATTTCAACCTAAAACTTCTTCTTCAAACATAAATTTTTTGTTAAATAAGATTCCTTGGTCAAAAATTCGCAATTTGCATATTTATGCAGGAGCAGCTTTTCGTACTACTGGATTTCCAGGATTTTCAACTTATACTACTTTGTTTAACCGAATTTCGCCATGAATCACCTGACGTTTGTATACATTTTACGTAAGGAATCCATTCATCAAAGTGTCTTGTCACCAAGTACTGAAAAAACTTTTTTCCCTTTGTAATAGTTTCAAATTTCAAGTTGTGCGGGGAAATACGTAAAATCTCTTTCAAGTCAGATCTTTGATTCAATACTCGACGACACATGCAAAAACCCGAAACGTGTCTCAACTGTGGCACTGAAAATGCATTCTCGAGCTCATGATTCACAAGCCACTTAACATTCTAATTTCCACATGTTAATTTCCCTAAGAAAATTATTCTTTTTTGTCCTCATAAACAATCGTCCAGTTAAGTGCGATGCGAGCCGAGTCAAAAGGGTGCACCGGCCATTAACTACCTGCCCTTTTCGACTGGAGCGACCTGTCATAAATAAAGGCTTGCTTTGGCTTTTTAGTCACCTCATAAGTATTCAAAGAACACTTTCTTATTACTCAAGCTCCTCTCTGTCTCTCCTCAAAAAGCAGCTTTTTGGTCAATATTAAACTCCAACTCTTCTAAAAACGCCTGGAGTTGCGTGTTCTGTCTCAATTCCATAGCTTTTCATCCGGTTTCATATTTCCATCAATTTCTTTATCATACAAATTTACCGTAGTATATTTTTCCTCTATTTCCACTTTCCAGTCGAATGTGCCAAATCACTTCAAACTCCGACCATATTTTGCACTTGGTCCATCCGTTCAGCCTAAACGATAAAACTCTCAGAAAAGTTGTTCATAAAATGAGGATTACTCGTATAGTGAAACGACCCAACCACATTTTCCCAGACGTATCACCACAGTGAGATATTGAAACGAAACTTTTGCATTAGTGGCAAAACGGTGGCCATGTGGCTGCCGTCCTTTTGCTTTCCTGAAAAGGAAGTTCCATCTTCATCCAGCTTCATGCATAGTTTCGGTTTTTCCGGGTACAATGCGTGACCGACAACCAAAGAGGTTTTACACATTCTGTCCCTTCTGGCATTCCCAAAATGCCCTGTTACGTGCGAGGGAGGATTTTCAGAGAATATATTACAATACAACAACGATTTATTTGTCCAAGTTGGAAAATTATGACAATATTGACAATATTTATACTGCCCCTCATGCTCATTTGCTCATCTAAAATAATTTCGAATAATCTTGGAATAATTTCATGAATCGTATAATAAAATACAAACAGAGAATTTTATTTCTAGCGAAATCCTAAAGATTAAAAACTAAAAACCACTTTAACCAAGTCAGCGAAAGAATCGAATCGCAAGTTAGGAATCCGGAAAAGCAAAACGAGCTTAAGGAAAGCTGTTGGCATTGACGTGACACAAACAAAGCATGCTTTTGTCACATGTTCCTCCTGTCAATTTGGATTAGGCGAAAGAATCAACTCATGCATCAAGGCAATTCCTATGCACTTCCTATGGAAGATGTCAAAGTGCATCCATGCACAGCACGCTGCACTCAAATGGGATGCGATGCGATGCAGCGAGGAAAAAAGGAAAAGATCATTCACTCCGGCAAAGAAATCCGAGACCCCTACGAAAAAATCACGAGGAAGACTCTTTGCTTCCACTTAGGTTGTAAAAATCGGTTCCATTAGCTCGAATGACTCAGAATGAGAAACAACGCTACTTAAAAAGTTTCCTTTATTCCTCTGACAAGAAAAGTTGAGGAGCAATGAAAGTTTCCCTGTCTGTTTTTGACTTGAGACTTTATGAGAATGTTATTCTCAACTTGCATTATATTTAATGCATCTTTCATTTTCACAGAATAATTCAATTAAAATAATAATTTATTGTGTGAGTGTGGGGTGCGTTGCAACTTTCTTAATTTCTTAAGTCAGTGAAAATCCACTGCTGTCATTTGTTGAGACGTCATCAGTACAAAACAAAGTGGACAAGAATCGAATTGTGTGGCCTGTTTGACCAATTCGACTTGAATTCAAAGTATACGACAGTGTCCTCGTAATTTGTCAAAATGTCAACTCGGTCGCTTGTAAATCGAAGGCACAAGGCATCCTCAAGTGACATAACATGCTTTTCTGAATTTATGCCCGCAGCTGCACTCACTTAAACCCTTGAAACTTTATACACTTTACGTGATATGATGGAAGAAACAGACTACAAGATCCTTTACTTTACACTTTTCGGTTGCCCAAGTTGATTTGCCACTGCCATGCCAAGACCCAAGTAAGTAAATGTCAGCAATGTCAGCATCAACAATTTCTGAACACTTGACAAAATATAGAAGTATCCACCCATACCTAACGTAAAGCGTGACATTTTTTTGCGATTTTTGCATGGTATAATGATATTGAGTTTGAAGTTTGTCATTTTTTTGTCGCGTTAAGCTTGTCAAAGCCTTTTGCTGGGAGTTTATAAGGTTTCTTTTGGCGGGTGGTGCTTTAACCTCACGCAAATAATGCGAAAAAGTGGCTCATTCAAAATATCTTTGGTGACATACAAATTGCGTCATAAACAGGAGAAAATATTCGTCCGTTTCTTCAGCATGGGACGATGACAAGAGTCACACTTTTGCAAACGACATCTTTACTATTTCCATGTTCTTACTTTATTCCTTATGATAAACTGGAAAGGGTCATACATTACCCGGATTGCATATTTTATGGATATTGCTCAAACTAGGGACCGTAATATGCAAAAATTGTGGGAGTGTGTTATGTGTTCTGTTTTTGCATAGCGGAAAGCGGTAAATACGCAAATGCCTTGAAATGCCATGCGGGCGGCTCCGAAAATTTGGTATTGTTTAGATTCCTGAGAGTTGCAACTTAATGGATTGTAACTGCACAGGACTTTTAGCCGGGTAAGAACCAAGTCAGAGTGGAATGCCCGTCGCTGCCAAGTGTAAAGAGGGTGAAATGTTTCCCATAAATTTTTCCTGGTCGATTTTATTGCGTGAGCTGAAATTTCTTCTCGTCTCCCGTTTTCTAAGAATCCGAGCTTCTTTTCCTTTTGTATTGTTACTATATGCTTTGCAAATATTTCCTTTAGAATTTTGTGGCAGTTATTTATTGCAAATTGTACACGTTTCCGGTCTGAAGGCGCCGGAAGAGGGAGAAAATAGCAAAAAGAAGCAATCAAATTTCTCTTATCAACACGCACGCAGTGACACAAAAACCCGTGTTTTCACAAGTGGACGTCAAATATCCAAAAAATATCTGCTCAAATTCATCATCCTGATCGCAAATTCTGAATGTGCAACAGGAAATGTCCTGCTTATTTGTACAAAATTTTATATTAATCAAATATTCGTTTTCGAAAAACCCCTTTTCAAATACCGATTTAGAAAGAGAACTGATTCATTAAAAATAATGCCAAATGTTATTGCTCTATCATTTTTTCAAAATATGAGTTACTGTATAACATGAAAAGACGACCAATTCGTCAGAACGTTTTTCATGCATCGTTATTCATTACGACAGTAATTCAACAACCCATCCACGTCTTATATCGAATCAACACTTTTGATGCTAACAAATTCTAGAACTTGCACGCTGTCAAAAATTTCTTTCATTTCAATTTTGGAAAGAAACACAAAATGGCAGTTTTTTCTTTGAAGCGAGCAACATTCCAGGAAAAACAACAAAGCAAGTAAAACGTGAGAAATGAGCCGATATGTCTGACATTTCCCAACGAATCGCAAGCACAGACACAACAGGAAAGACAGAAACAAACAACAAAACGTGAAAAGCATCTGTTTTCCGGAAAAAATCGAAAGTGAACAAAAAGAAAGATCATAAGATAAATTGATCCGAAACATTCACAAGAAATCAGCGTACGTCCGCAATAACGCAACATACATTTACACAAAAAAATATGTGCGATCCAGTCGTCGGTGAGGACTGTCAGAAGTTCGGGAGACTATAATAGCCATGTTGTTCCGTTGTAAAAAGAGCCATCACAAGACGGGGAAAGACAAAAAGACGCAGGGAAAATCGCTTATTCAATCAGGCTAATAGGGAAAAGTATCCATTTGTTGTAGGGGCACTTGACTTAATGCATCGTGATGAACCTGCGGATTTCGTAACGGATCCCAAACCCTCGCACCCAAAACACGGGATTAGATTACGTTCCAAAGAAGTGTTTTCCAAAACTCCTGGGACAAAAGGGACACAGTTTTGTTCTTGTATAAACAGGGATCCCTCGCGTGGCAAAATGTGAGCTTCGCTTTATGCACCCAACGACAATAAATATTCGTAACGAGCCATAAATCTCTTCGTGAGGATCTTCTCACCATTAATTTGCTCCAAATTTTTTTCAAGTTGGGTGTTCGAAGCATGGACAATATAAAGTTAAAGTGCCAGCTGAGGAGAAAAACGCATACCGAAAAAGAATTACCCGAGCATTTAAGCATTTGCATGCAAGTGACGTAACTTACAACATGCAACACCCTGTAAACAAACATAACGTAATTTAAATGAAAAATGTGTTGAGAAATTTCAATTTGAAAAATTCTCTGGGTAAAAAAAATCAATTATTAAGTGTGGATTTGGAACTGCATAGTATTGCTTTTTGCCTTTTTTCCTAGTAATGTCATCCAAATGCGTTACGCAATGCCGCGTTCCTCCATGGAAAATGCAAAAGGGCGATTTGCCTTGTTTCTCGTTGCAATAATGTCTTTTTCTCCCCTTTGAAAGGATGTCGAAGCACTTTGAATTTGAAGATGCACTCACACACTCTCTTTTTGGTTCCACCAGCTTCTAACATCTATTTATCCATCGACGGAGAAAACGAAAGAGTCATAGGAATTGGAAACCAAGTGAGCATTCCAATCACCCAAAATAGCTTTTGAGCATCCCAAGCCCCTTCTCCAGCTTGTGCAAATGTAAAGAGCCCGTTTCTTTTGATCGCGTCTCCATAACATGCGACACGCACCCAAACACACACAAAAACGCAGTCTCTACAAAGAACAGAGGCAGATGGGACCCTTACCCTCATTAATTCTCTCGTCATCTGAAATGTCTCTGGAGAACGACAATTCCAACGGGGACGCTTAAAAAGAACAAACTACCCAAACCTGACGACGAGAGAGCACGATGCCCCAAAACACAATAATAACCGCGTTTTAATGAGCATCAGCTCAAGCAGGTAGCACAAATTAAATGGTAGCAGCGTACACAAACAGAATTTCGATACCTAGCCAAGAATAGTATGTAATTGTCAGTTGCAAAACCCTAAAAAGATCAAGACCCCAATTATTTCTGCACTTCTTGTACACGTGCATGCATACAACCAAAAAAATGAAACTACTGCAATTACAACCACAAAGCGAAATGCAATGAAGGATGCCAAGATATCGAAAATGGGAAGACCAAACTCAAACGGAAGGATGAGCAGCACCTAATTAATTAGCACTTCTTGTAAATGCGTCTGGCACGCACCCGTGTAAAAACGACGATACTCAAGTACTCTCTTCTGACTGTGATTACAGCTGAATGGCTCTTTTTTGGATGCTGTAATGTATCTTGACGTGATTTCTAACACGACCGAGACCTCAAATGTGAGAGTGCAAGTGTATCAACTGCAAAATGATGGTGGAACTCTCAAAGTATATAATTTTTTTGAAGCTTGTCATCTGAAGAAGTCGTTTTTTATGTAACTTCCTCTGTCAGCTGGCAATGATTCATTCAACCCAATTTGCACCGAGTTGAGTCACATGTATCATTTCCAATGGAGATTGCATGTTGTTGAGACAAAAAAGCACGTGTGTGCTCTTCTGGGCAAAGTCGATCGCCTTCTTCCCAATGAGGTTTTCCTTTTTACCCTCAAATGTTAACCACAGCATGGCATAAGCATCATACCTTCAAACCGTATTGCGATCTTCACCTTCATCTTCCTCAATGCAAATTTTCCAATTTCAATAAAATACAGGTGACATGCCTTGGTTACTTTCACGTGCTTTACTTTACTGACACATGCACAAAATTACAGCAAGTACCTTTTTCTTGTCTTGTTCTGAGCACACGTGCACCAAATAAAAACAATGGAACGCATGCAGTCAGTTCGTCCACCAAAACAATTTGGATGCAACAATCCAAAACCAAAAAAACATATTTTTTCGAAAGATGATGATGAAGTCATCAGAAGAAGACATCTTATTTCAAATACACCTGCTAATGAGCAAAGAACCTTTCTACCAGCCCATAACTTGGAAACGAGGCGAGGAGGGTTTGTTCGTTCCTAAAAGGGACAAGTTGCGGTTTGGTGATAGCGACAGCTTTTCAACCACATCCATGCGACAACCCAAAGAACAACTCAACGTGCATCCGCTCGCTCTGATGTCTTTCATACAAAAACCGCAAAGGAACCCTCGGTTTCAGCTTTCCTCATTCTAAAATCGCATTGTTCATGCACCAGTAACAAAACAAATGCGTCTTCCTTCCAAGAACGTCTGTGCCGACTTGCCGACCATAAAATACTCATTCTCTAAACATGAAACATCTTTATCCACACAAGAAAAAATCTCTGCTAAGTTTACATTTGTAGTTTTTAAAATATAAAAATTCAAAGGATGACGACGGAAAGTGTGAATTGAGCATCATTCATCTTTGAAAAATGATACATTTGAATTCATCATTCTTTGTTTTGCGTCTTTGTCGCAAAGCTCAAAGGAAGTTTGGTATAAACAAATCCTCTCAAATGAACACGCTAACTGAAAAAACTCCAAACAAAACGACCCATTCAGCGCAAATGTTTTTGTGTATCAAAAGGTGTCAAAGGAATCTCTTTTTGAAACAGTAGTTCAATGGTTTCAACAAAATGTGACAAAAGTGAAAAGTGTCATATTTATTGATTCAAAACTTGTCAACTGAAACTTCCTGTCGCCACCAGCGAACTCATTTTGATAAACAAATTCAGTATCCTCTTGAATGTCTTGACAAAGGTCAAAATATCTAGTCGTAAGACGCAACTGTAAGCTCAACTACGACGAGACGATCCTTGATTGATTGATTGTTGAAAGCCGCTTGCTTGAATGAAAACAAAATGTTCGATGACTGTTACCTTAAACGAGCAAAAATAATGAATTGAAGTCGAGAAGGTTCAGAGGTTTCATCACCAAAGGGAACCCAGAAACTCATTGGTAGCTCCTTCCTAACAGAGCAGAGTGACAGCAGCTCTCGGATTTTTGGATCTCGAGGATTTTTCGTGTTTAACGTCAAATTATTTCTCTCATTTTCCCTGACTGCCTTTTTCTTCATGATGAATTATTTCAAGAGATAAAAAAGCCCTTAATAGATCACTCACACATATGACTTTTGTTCATTCTCTCTGTGTCAGAATGAGGAAAGTAAGGCTTGAAGGCTTGATTTCATTTCATGTTCACTTGACTTTTTTGGGATGGAACATGACAAGCAAATCACCTTGTGTCGACGCTGCCGAACTCATTCTTCTTATGAAGACACGGCCTTCAAGATTCAAAATGACTTCATCGAGCAACTTCTCCCTTTTGCAGAGCACGGGCATTAATTTTATCTCTTTCGTGCTTTCAAACTGCCTGTATTTTTACACGCTTTGGATCAACGAAAGTAATGGTTGCTACACTCAGCTCTTAATTTTTTCCAAGGGACTACCAACCGTGTGTGCCCTTTTTAAACCCGTAAGGACATAAAAGGGATGTTGTACATTATACACACTGCGTTATGGTACCATTTCATTTCATTTCATTTTTGCTGCTGATGCTTCCATTACAACTCCACAAATTGGACTTCGTGTTTCTCGTCTGTTCTGTCCAAGTATGGCTTATTCAATGAACTCACACAACAAAACAACATGGCGCAATCTGTTTCGGAACATCTTTTGCGGACTACCAATTTATGCTACAAAACGAGCTGGAATATCAAAAACCTGTGTTCTTTAATGAGAATGAAATTAAAGCTCACAGTTTGCTCATTACACAATGAATTTGTGGACTAAATGATCCAGATTCCTGGATCACTAAGTCGTCTTTCGCACACTAGTGTGTAGGCGGAATTGCATCTGAATGCCCTTATTCCAGCGTTACATTTTAAAAACAACCATTATTGTGTGGTAATAAAACGAAAGGGAAAAAGAAAAAAGACTGATTGACACACATGCAAAAGTGATCTGTATCAGTTTGACAGGTGAGTCGTCAAAGATAGCATTTTCGTGTGGAGCAAACCATTTTGAAGATGCTATAATGTGGAATCCGTGCGGAGTTTAAGTGGAGATAAGTGCGTACTTAGCACGGGAATCTGTAATGTCAGGCTGTGCATCTGTTTTCAGAAGTACCAGGGTTAATTGGCTCACATTCAACATTTCCCACGGGGAGGAAACACACTTGGCACACACAACCAAAGACGCCTGCCTTCGTTCCACGCATTACAACTTTTACAACACGTGCGGTGTAAATTCCGCAACTGCTATCTTCAAAACAAATCAATATATGAACAACTGATTGGAACAACTTTGAATCCTTATCTACCTCGAAAACATAAAAACATGAAGAAGGGTACACTTTGCAAAACTCCTGGTTGAAAGTAGCTACTGAATTTTTCGTATATTTTCATGTATTCACGAACCAAAAATCCTATTTTAAAATCCGAAATGATGATGCTTGGCGATGAAAACCTGAAACCGTGAAAAACACTTTGATAGATCTCACGTTTCCAACTGTGAGCAGTAGCTACGTGCTTTGAATTTGACACTACCACAAATCCCATTATGGTACATTTTGCATTTTGTGTGAATTGAAACTTCTCTAACTATCCTTTTTGCACATTGTCATGTAGAACACGCTCCCGGTTTAAGGTTACAGACAGAGGGCAATTGGTTTTTCGTCGCTGGGTTGTCTTCATGAGTTATTGTTTCCGTAATTGCGATCGCTGCAAGGGTCCCCGTTTTGACCTTACTCAAAAAACTAAACTTGTGACCAAAAAAAGTTTCCACTCTGAATACCAATAGCCTTCATAACCTTTACGTAATAATAATTACTATACTATACATCCATTCTTATCGCCTCCGTTTTCTTAACTCTTCACTGGAAATTACAATCTTTTTTTTTTACAAAAACTCTTCTTCCTTGCATGGAAGTTTAAATATTCATTTTCATAAATGAGCAAGTAGTTTTGAGCAAATTCCAGATTGCGTACTTTTTAGAGAGGAATGAATGTTGAATAGAAAAGTGACTGCATACGAGGAGCAGCAGAAAAGTCCATTCGTCCGTCCAAACTAATTTCTCTAGCACATCTATCCCATTAGAAGCTCATCTTGAGCTGAGAGAACAGTGAAAATTTACTATTTGCGCTCCTGCTCCTTCCTGCCTTCATGCATTTTACATTATCATTTCCATCATTCTTTCCCACGAACGTCTTATTTCTTCTCCAGGAGCCAAGTCTCAGTTTGATTGAGTCATTCCGACCTACATTTTGAAACTTCCAAGTCCCTTCATTACACTCCGTCAGAAAGAACCAGTCTAAACAACGAATTTTCTTCGTCTCCTCATTGCGTAATTAACCTAACGCTACAATTTAAGCACGACGACGTCTTTTTCTACACTGAAAATGAAAGAGTTGCCTTCCTTGCTTGCGAGCAGTTCCGAATATTTTCCATAAATTCTGAATTACTACATTATACACTTATAAAACTGGATAGGAAACTCAAAATCCTCATCGTGCTCATCCAATCAGATCTACATCTTTTCACGTTCGACTGAGCACCCCTCAATAAAACCCGATTTTGATTTCAAGAGGAGCTGTGCCGGAAAGCCGAAACCAATTTAGCTAATGTTCCTATCAAACCCACGGGGTCACAATTTACTCTCCAGTGTAAACTGGAAATAAGCCACGGCAAAGTGAGCTACTTAGACCATTTTCACTTCTAGAAATGATTAGCTTATCATCTCTTCTCGTTTCATCTGAACAAGTAATTTACTTCTGACTATTTTGCCCAGAAGGAAAATCTGGAGAGAATTTTGCTCTCTTTAGATTTTCATCATTCTCCCTCACCATTTCAAAAAACTGGAAGGTTCGAAAAAAACTTGCAGTTTGATTTAAAATAATCTATTATCGAATATTAAAACCGTGCACAAGAACATATTGGAAAGTTTGAAATATTGATTTTCTTTTAGTTCCACCAGTTTGTTTTGAAAGACACGATTTTCAGGTAAAAATTGGTTGTGTTGTAACGCTGCAAGTTTTTTAAAAATTCGTACACATATAACAAGAAGAATGCCAAAAGCGACAGGCAATATGTGTTTTGAGCAACACCTAAATAATTCCAGGTTTCTCATTCATTCAGCCTGGAGAAAAACGGAGGTTGTAGTTGTAATGTTGTAAACAGACGTGATTTTATATCGACTGTCTTGAAAAAAACTACTCGTAAAGGTAAAGTCAAAGGCATATTTATTTCAGGATTGAAACGATGAAGGGAAGACGAAAACGGAGTGAAGATTCTTGACTTTTTTCTTTATTCGTGCCTTCTGGCTTGTGGCGTAAGAAGAAAAACGTGATAAATAAGCAAGTGGAAAGAAAGAGGCGCAACGTCTTCATCTCAAATAAAAACAAGGGATTACGACCACTTTTGACTCGGGTTTGAGAAACTGAGTAAATAACAGAGGATGTCTATGCCTTTGCATAGCGTTGCATTTTGCCTACAACCAACAAGATGTATAAAGATCCGAAGACGATGCTATGAACCGTGTTTTCCAAAGATACCTGTATGAAAAGTGCTCCTGAGAGATTTCAGATTTATGCAGAGTCGTCGTGAGCTGAAGAAGCACCAGACAGGCTAACATCATAAATCCACGAGTATCTAAATCAACAATTTACCCGTCAACTGGGGCATCCGGGCATTGGGCTAATTCCTTAATCTGGCAAGAGACGAGCTATGCAGGTGCACATTTGTCATCCTGCCTTTAAAAATCCTTTTTAACATACAACAAAGGATTAAGGAGTCACTGCTTCCCTTCCGGAGGATTTCAGATTTTTTATCACCAAAAAACTCTAAGACATAGGAACAGTGTGTACCCGCTTTTACCCGCTATAACAACACGTTTGTTGACAATTTAAACAGTCTCCGAAGGACACAGCATTATATATCAACTGTCAATTAAATGACAGTTTTAGCACGTGGGAGTTCGTGTGTCACAATTCACAAAAAATAAATCGTTTAATACGTAGTATAAATTCAATATAATTATTAAATTAATTACTTTACTTCAAGTCATTCAAAAATACATGTTTTCCTTGCAGTGAAAACAATCCATTGTTGACACTGACAGGAACTCTCACAATAGACGATCTGTCACCTTCAGAAAATGTCATTTGTCAACTCCTTTCGTTTTGTGTACACTACACGTCAATCACATAAAAGAACGTGATCAATACAGAAGATACATTTAAAAACATCAGTTTCATTCTTTCGCTTCGTTATTCGTTTAGCCATTTTCAATATCTAGATAGAATGCTTTCACAAAACAAAAAGTGGATCAAATTCGGTTACATATTCGCTCCTACCCATATTTCAACTTTCAAGCAATGCTTAAGAAACGCAAAATCCAGACAAAAAAGCTGTTGTGTCTCATCCAAAGAAACAAATCAACTGACAAAATTTTAAATATGTAAATCTCAGTAACCTAAATTCCTCCGGGATCCGCAGTCGCACGTCTCTATGTTTCAAAACTGTTTACATAGTGGAGATGAGCGTCCAGTCCTCGTACTAAATTCCAGTTTTATCAACACATCCATCTCAAAATCGTCAAAAGTTGAGCATCCACTTCCACTTCTCCAGCGTGATACACAAAAACCACAAACGTTATGCATAATATTGCTTACATAACGTATTCCTACACTCCTTGTTTTCTTTCAAGCATACAGACGAGCAGAGTAGTTTTTTTATTCACACTTGAGAAGATCATTGTCCAAACAAAATCAAAATGGATGACGGGTGACAAACTCATGCTGTTTATAAACGCTCACACAACTGCTTCCTTATAATCATTTGACCCGATCCTTATACCCATAGTTATAAGACGGTTTTTCACAAAAGTGACCAGCCGTCACCGTCACTTGAAGTGATATTCCAGATCCCACTAACAAACTCCAGTCCAACAGTCAAAGTCGAGAGATGAGAAAAAGATAAATCCCAGCATGAAATCCTACACTTTATAACAGGAAAATTTTTCAAAAAAAATGATAATAGATTTAAATTTTTTATTGAAAAGCACCTTGTAAATTGTAAATAAGAATAACGTTCGTATGCACGTAGAAGGATTTTCGAATTATAGAGAGAAATTAACAAATTAATGCCTGTTCATGTTTGGAATTAGGTATTAGTCATGAGGACATGAAAATCTGAAAAATATGCTAGAGTCGACAACATGCTAACGATCTGACAAGACACCCAACTCTCAAGATAAACATGTATTGTAAACATTCTATGGAGAAGAACGTGGTCCAGGTCCAGGTTTGAGGTTCGTGTCTATGTCTACTACAAGATGTTTCGGTATTTTTGCTTGCGACCTGTGAGGCACAATGAGACTCGCTATTTGGATGTAGTATTTTGAAGTACGAAGACCTCCCAAAGATGTGAAAAGAAACAAGGATTTAGTGTAAAAGGATTTTTACCTCTTACGACGAGTTTGACAGGTCGAGACGTGAGAGCATCCTGAGCTGCAAAGTCGGATGCTGTGACTTGACACTCCCATTCCCCATCGTCGTACTCCAAAGCCGCATTCATAATTCGGATACTGCAGTCCCCAACATCCGGGTTTCCTGCCCATTCGTATTTTCCAAGGTAGATCCCAACCGGCTATTCAAAAATGAATACAAAATTTCAAAATTTGATACAATCATACAATTGCATCAAAGAAAACTCTCGTAGAATAAAATATCTTGTACGGTAAAAAAGAGCACAGTACCAATACCTCTCCTGGTAATTAACAATAAAAATAATCCCTTTTTTAAGAAAAGGGGAAAGGGCGTAAAAGCACAAAAGAAAAATATGATCACTTTTCCTCTGTCGGAACCGCATTCAATTACAAAGCAAAAAGGGACATTAAAGAGCCTCGATTTAATTATTCAAAACGGGGACACCTCGCACTCGGGAGAATTTTGAATTTTCATCCTTCTCCCCTTCTCCCCTTTTCAACTTTTATTCGTTTGAAGATTGGATTGGACACGATCATCATCGTATTTTTATTCAATACTCGTTACACTACAATACTACTAGTAAAAGTCTACTTTAAAACTTTCATGAACTTAAGATAAACGAAAATGTTGCTAAAGTAAATGACGCCTTACTTTGCCATCTTTTTGCCAAGAACATTGCCCTTTCTTGTTGAATATTTTGCAAAGTAGCCTCGTTTCTTGTCCAGGATTGACTTCATTGTACTCAGGCTGTTTCTCAAACTGTTGAGCAGCTTGACAATCTACAAATTATAAAGTACAAAAATTAATATTGGTATCATACAATGAAAAAAGTGTTTTGTAAAACGTCATAATTACAAATTGCACAATAGTATATTTACTATGGTACAACAGCACTTTTTTGCCGACACGTCGTGTATTTGAGTAGTTTTAATTACAATTTAATTGAAAGAGAACATTAACATAATGACACGACTCGCAGAATCGAGTTAATAACTATACGTGGAAAGACATGTGGGGATTTGGGGAATGTCTTTTGACACTCTAAAATGAACGGAAGATGAACATACAACATTTGGATTCTCGTATGAATGCTAATTATCCCTCCATGCGTTCTTTGCCGCACTCATTAATTACTGTGTCTGTTTGAAAGGTTCACATGAGATTAATATTAATTACAATTCGTCAACATGAAACGATTCAACGCACGCCGTGCTTAGTCTCGCTCTCGAACTTGGGGCATTTTCTCGAATTTTGTTGAAGAAAACATGAAAACCGGAATTTCTGTAACCTGTAACCCATCTAGGATTAAGTCGTAGCGATGATGATGCAATTCCCCATAACTTTATTGAGATTGTCAAAACTCGTCTTGGTTTTGGACCAGTTTAGTTTGAGTTTGAAGAGTCTTCCAATGCCCGTTTGTGACAATCAAAAATAAAAGGAATGGAGTTCCAGAAAGCGCTGTACTATAGATACAACTTAGTCCAGGCCAAATAAATTGCTCTTCTAGACCCAATTTCCGGGGAAAATGAGATTTTGAGCTTGCAAAGCTCCGAGTTGATCTCTACGTACACTCAAATCTCTGGCCTTAAGTGTTGTGAAAGGATTAGTTTTAATCCAACTGTCCAACTGGACATAATCCCACATGCCACATCCGACGTTCCTGACGCCATTCGCATTCGACACGAAGAAAAAAGCGAATAAGACTTTTCCGAGATGTAAATGTAAATACAAACAATAACTTAGCATTTTAATCATTGCAGGATCTTTTTTGAAAACTGCTTGGAGAGATAACAAAAAACGAATCGAGTGAACTCCAGTGATGGGAAGTGCGTGAGAATGTCATTACGAACAGAGTCCGACAATTTCAATAGCATTCGTAATGAGGCTAAGGAAACGATATCACATCACATGGCATCTTTATCTCGGTCCAGCTGACAGGTTCAATTGCACGCGTTCATTGCATTGGCATTTCCAATGAAGACATCACGGCATGGCAAGTTCCATAATAAACAAACTCTAATCAGCCTCCGGCAACGACTCAAACGACAACACAAAGGGAAACACACACACACTCACACATACACACGGACAACACAAACACAATACACACAGGGACACTTTTGCTTTCATACCGGCCAGAATGGAAATATTATCCTTCTTTGGGGTTTCCTTTTAAATGCAATTTGAACATCGTCTGGAGTCGAAGAAACTCTCGCGACCACTTTTTTTCTTACAGTTTTGTCCAAGGAAAAACGTGTTCTGTCAAATATTTAGCTTATTTTTATGACGCCTCGTTACCTTCACTCAATGCAAGCTGTGACGTATACGCCTGCACGTATACAACTTGGTCTTTTTGTAACTTTTGAAATGTTGTCACCACGAAGGAGTTTCGTCCTACTGACACTCACGTCTTTTTAGGTGTGCCGCGACATTATACAGAGTTGACATTCCACAGTTCATCTCGTGGAACCGCAAAAGTCTCACGGTTTCGTTCTGCTATACATCCACACAAGTTTATGATATTGCAAAGCACATTTTAACAAAAGTGCACCTGCAATCGCGCAATCAGGAGTGATGATGACCGTCAGCTTGCATGCCCACCGGGTTTAAAATCTCCGTTTTCACTTTACGACGAACGTATACAACTCCGAAGCTTTTAAATCGTGCTGAGCAAAGCAGCTTGTATCAACTACCAACCTAAATGTTGAAGGTCAAGTGCTAATTAAAAAGAGTCACAAACCCCACCGACCAAGACAGACGATCAAACCTCGCAACTGTGTGAGTCTCGTAATTCTGACGAGGATATCAGAAATGTCCACTGTATCAAATTGATGTAGTCACCCTAGCAAATGTAGTGCAACAATGTCACGAAGTCACATGTGAAGTAATATCGCTCAGATAACTTTTTGTCTGGTTGCATTCCTTCAATTCCTTCACATTCCGGATTCATCCTAATGCGGTTTTGGCCAAAAGACCCATATTGTCTCGTTCCGTTCCTCTCTCAAGATTTCCGCAGTTGTTTTCCAGGTCTCTGGAACAGTAATTCATTGCGGCGACGAAGCGACAACAAGTTCCCTTCATTTACTTCCTCCAAGTCAACGAGCTTTAATTGCAATTATCAACGTTCGTACGCACGCCTTGTCATCGGTCGCAGACAAGAAATTTGTCATCGTCAACCAAACTTTGTTAATGTTATCTAACTACCCGTTGAAGTCTTTTGTTTCTCCACAAAAGGGAACTGGAAACGTTGTTCCTTCCCTTTATTACGAGTTTCTTCATCTTAACGAGGAGGAAAGATGCTGCACCACGCAAACATCTTATCCGAAACAAGTCTTCCTCTTGTGCTGCATTGCAAGAATGCACGCGATGCTGCAATGAACTCAAATTAGGAGGAAGAGGAAACTCAAATACCATTTGAATGACTTAAAATTACATTTTAAAAAGTACAAAATACAAACCAAAGTTTTTCTAGTGCGTAAACCTCTATACAAATCGCTTCGGCTGGCCACTGGTAAACATCGCATCGGAAGCATTATTTTTTTAAAATTAATGAATTCTTAATGAACAGAGAAACTATATTTTTTCAAAAGGCACTCTTTACGTAAAAGAGAAATGGACCTTTCGCACATGTCACAGAGTGTCGCCGTCGCCGTCGTCGGTGCGACTTTGAGACATTATGCCGTTTGGCAGAGGGGAAACCAGTTCCTCTTATCTGGTTTGCAATTAGTCATTGTTACAAGGAAGACTTTCGGACTGGAGTTGAATGTGACTTGGCACAAGGGCAAAAATGCAAAAACATCACCCGATGGAACCTGGAAGTCTGGAAAGTGTGGACGATTCATTTGTTACCTTGTCACATTGCAAAATGCTGAGCAGAGCCTGTCATGCAGCTCTTTAATGAGGACAAGCACTAATTCCACCACAATATGTTATCGATTATCTCGTCTGAAAGACATTCACGACATCCCTT